>MVGT01001044.1:26765-38932 GCA_002174775.1 Macleaya cordata | reverse complement strand
AGCCGTAATGACGGTTCAGCATAAAAATATTCCCAAACTATAAACGTTGGACCATTCATAAGCTAAAGTTATCCTATTTATTTTTCTTATAAATGGTACAATACTAACTTAGGCGTCGGAGTGTTTTCTTTTATTTTGCAGGTACCCTCCACTATTGCCTTAAGAAAAATGGGTAGGAGTCCACAAATGTATAATTATTAGATTAAAGATGCATTTCAAAGATATTTATGTGAATTAGAACATTGTGGTTAAATATTTGGTAATGAACTATGAAGTAAATTATTTTTTATGCATAACATTTTAATCATCATAGTAAAGTTAAACTTTTGTGCGTGTCCTACTTAATTCATCATGATATGTTCTACATTTACGGACACTTATAAAGAAAGATATATATATATATATGTAAACTGGTTTTCCTTTATATTGAGTTAATACACAAATTTTGAATCTTTAATTCGGGATTTACCTGTGATTCAGAATTTGAGGTGTTACAAATTGGTATCAGAGCTTAGGAATTAGGTCTTATATGGGCGTGGATACTACTTTGGCCTAATTTGCTTTGTAAATTTTGCTAATGGCTGGATAAAATTTTTGTGTGCTTTACTTATACCTTGTCTGTTGCTCAGATGCATTAACATTAAGGAATTATTGTGCAATTGAAGTTTAGTAGAATTTACTAAATATTAATTGATACTGATACATAGTTAATGCGCTTATTTATGATAAAGAAGTGGTTACCGAACCAAGGATCAAAATCGGAAGTGGTTGCCGAACCAAGGATCAAAATCGGACTGATCGGGACTGTAATTTTCCCAGAGGGATTGATATCCCGCTATCGATGGTTGTAGTTGCCGAACCAAGGATCAAATTCAGAAGTGGTTGCCGAACCAAAGATCAAAATCGGACTGATCGGGACTGTGATTTTCCCAGAAGGATTGATATCCCGCTATCGATAGAAGTAATTACCGAACCAATGATCAAAATCGGATGTGGTTACCGAACCAAAGATCAAAAATCGAAAGTGGTTACCGAACCAAAAATAAAATAAAAAAATCATGATGTGTTATATTGAAGAAGTGTAACATGATAAATTTTTTCACTGATGATAATAATAAAAAAAAGGGAGAGAAAGATAACCTAAGTAATATAGAAATATCGTATTACTTCTTAGTATCAGTGATTTGAATAGTTGATTAATCACAGATAAAAAATAATAATAAATATGTAACTGCCATATTTTGACATAATAATTTGAAATTAACGAGTGGGCAGGTTACTAGCAGTCATTTATAGATGTTGCTTAAAATAAATTTCGAGGACAAAATTCCTTTAAGGGGGGTAGAATGTAATACCCTGAATTTTTGAGTTCAAATTCGTCTTAGGTCTAACCCAAAAACTAGTATTATGAATTTATCTTAAATTGAATTATCTTTTGTGTAGTAATCTTTTCTAATAAGATCTATATATACATATTTATGTATGAGTTAGATGGGCTAACCCAATAATCTAGGTAATGGACTTGCCAATGAAACTATGGGTTAAATGGGCTAAGCACATCTTTACTTATTTTGGGTTAAGACAACTCAACATTTTATAGGTTATTATTTATATTTTCGTATATATGTTTATCAGTATACTTTAAACTCATTTTTGGACATCTTATGGTCCAAATTGGCATTAAGCTATTTCTGTTGAAGTTGTAGCCTTTGAATCTAGTTTCCAGAATGGTATGGTGAGTCATATTCGGACTTATGGTCTAGGAGTTATGGTCATATTAGTATAATATGTACATATAGATAATTTATTAAGGAATAATGTTTATTCACTCAAAACTCTTGATTTAATCCACAAGATCACTTTGATTGGTACATGTCTTCAAATCATTAAACTAGGGACATAAGTCACATCAAAGTTTTAGTACACAAAAATTTATCTAGTATTTACTATTTTTATTTAATATTTGATTAAGAATAATAATAATAAAGATTATTTCTAATATCGACCTCCATTACCACTAGATAGTGGTAGATATACTACAATCACTACCACCACTAACTATAATGGTTAGTCTACCACCACTAAGTAGTGGCTAGTCCACCATTGTAGTGGCTAATCCACCACCATTAATTTTATTTTTATCCACCATCTTATGATTCCATTTTCACCTATATAAAGAGGTAGTTTGTGAAGATAATGAAGGGGGGAGGGAGATAAGAAAGAAGAGAGAAATAGAAAGAGAGAAATAAGAAGAGAGTTTTCAATTAGAAATAAGTATTTTCAACATCATAAAGAGAGTTTTTATACTTAATTTGGAAGAAAATCAAAGTAGGAGCTACTAATTCGCCTTGGAATAACTCTAAGGAGGAAGAAAATAGAGAAGAAGTAATTAATCATTGCTCAAGATTGGACCGTTGGATGGTCCTAAAAATTGAGTATGATGTAGATGAGATAATAAAGTATACTTGGTTAAAANCGAACCGAATAATGGAGGGACTAAATTGGGCCCGCTTGGTCATGTGAAGGCCAATTTTGACGAAATTTTGCACGCCAATCGAGGTGCGCCCAAAATGGGTAATTTTCACTGGTGTGCGAAAATTTGGCGTCTACAGTTATCCTATTTATTTTTCCTATAAATGGTACAATACTAACTTAGGCGTCGGAATGTTTTCTTTTATTTTGCATGTACCCTCCACTATTGCCTTAAGAAAAATGGGTAGGAGTCCACAAATGTATAATTATTAGATTACAAGATGCATTTCAAAGATATTTATGTGAATTAGAACATTGTAGTTAAATATTTGGTATTGAACTATGAAGTAAATTATTTTTGATGCATAACGTTTTAATCATCATAGTAAAGTTAAACTTTTATGCGTGTCCTACTTAATTCATCATGATATGTTCTACATTTACGGACGCTTATAAAGAAAGATATATATATATATATATGTAAACTGGTTTTCCTTTATATTGAGTTAACACACAAATTTTGAATCTTTAATTCGGGATTTACCTGTGATTCAGAATTTTGGGTGTTACATGTTTTGTTTGACTCTAGACCCATTCACTCAATTATTAGTCGTGTACCGGTTACACCCACTGGGAAAACGTTAGCATTGGCCATGCCTATAGGTCGGCATCCTTTTCCATATCAGATCTGTCGTGATTGTGTGATACAAATTTCTGATGCGAAGATGAGTGTGGACTTGACGGTATTTGACCTCCTAGATATCGACATGACCTTGGGTACGGATTGGTTGTCAATGCATCATGCCCACATTGGTAACTTTGAGAACAAAAAAAAAAGAGAACTTTTAGACTTCCTGAATGACCAGTTGTAAAGTTTAGAGGACAGAAGCATCGAATACCTCTGAACAAATTAGAGTGAACTTTGAAATGCAGTAGTTTCCCCAAATTTCGAGGACAAAATTTCTTTTAAGGGGGGGATGATTGTGAAACCCAGTTAATAATAAGGGACGAAATTTCTTATCCACTTGATAGATTCACCTCGGTTAGCGTGTAATGCTAGTGCATATGCACCCAACAACTAGGGCTGCTCTAGCCGTTGGCACCTATTTTTCTCTCCTCTGTCCTTTTTTGGATAAGGATAAATGAGGACCCTAGATCTCTAAACCGACTTTAATATTCCAAGAGTC
Source organism: Macleaya cordata (assembly GCA_002174775.1). Classification (NCBI taxonomy): domain Eukaryota; kingdom Viridiplantae; phylum Streptophyta; class Magnoliopsida; order Ranunculales; family Papaveraceae; genus Macleaya; species Macleaya cordata. The sequence continues at coordinate 35,273 of MVGT01001044.1, read as the reverse complement.
ACAAATCACTCATTTTGCTATAAATAGAGAAGGATGCCAAGGGTCTTAATACTAGGAATTTTGGGGAGTTATTTGCACGAATTTCAAGAAAATTCTTCTCAAGTTTTTTCTTGGTTTTCAAAAACCTCCAGAAACTTTCAACTTTCATTCTTAGTTCATTTTCTAGTAAAAGGAAGCATCTCCAATCTTCTTTACATTAGAAATCCATTAAAAAAAAGGTGGTCTTCACTACCACAAATGGATTGAGGCATAAAGGATCTCTCACCATCTTTGAAATTTGGGCTAAAAGCTAGGTATATTTACCAACTCAAGCTTGTTAATATTTTTATTCATGCCATAAATGAATTTTGCTTTCCATACATACTTGATGTTGGTTGATTAATTTCCTAGTGATAATATCCAGGCCCATAAAATAATGGTGTAGTTTTCACTCTTGCATTCATGTAGTTTTCATGAAGTTTACTACATATATTATCTACATATAACTAAAAGCATGTAGATATTATCGATGTATGCATATCATCTTGTTTAAATGCAAGATAAAACGAAAAAATCATGTTTTTCATATAGTGATAAATGCTAAAAATGTCTTGTATCATTTCATGGTATAGGTAAAATATTATTACCATGTTTTAGGTTATAAAGTAGTGTTGTATGAAAATATCATTTACATCTAAAACCTAATTTTCATAAGAAAAGCATGTTTAAAAAAATATGTTAGTAAGAATATGAGGTTTAAAAACCATGAATACTCCATGCAAATGTACGGATATTTGATGTTCTTCACTTTGCACACAATTTTACACTTTTTGATCCATAAAAATAAATGGGACATAAAAACAAAAGTGTTTGAATGAAAATGCTACTTTTTGATCCATAAGAATAAATGGGATATAAAAACAAAGTAGTTTGTGTAAAAGTACACTTTTTTTATCCATGATAACATGTGGGTTTCTGCATAAAGTTGTTTAAACACACTTTTTGAATCATGATAATGTATGTTTTGTTGCATAAAGTTGCGTTATTTACTAAAATGCCATCTTACATCTACTTTATTGTCAAAAGTGATGTTTGTGCTTAGTGGGCAAAAGCTAAGATTTTGTTGAAAAGTAATAAAATTCATAGGTAAAAATTGACACTTTTGCCCTCAATATCATAAAATACTCCATAAGCTTTAAAATAAGCTTTAGTAGGCCCACACCCCACATTCCACACTCGATGAACTTAAGGTCCATAATGGGCATTATGGGCTTTATGTTTCAAGTTTGGGTCCTAGGCCCATTATCAATCTTGGGCTTCAAAAAGCCCATTTTCAATGAAGTTGGATATATTTCCACTTCACTCATCTTGGTGGGCCTCAATGGCCTAATCCTAACCAAAGGGTTTTACAACCTACTTCTTCTCTTGTGGGCTTAACAAACCCATCCTTTCCCAAACTCTAAAAACTTAATAGCTAAAAAAGATAATCTTTCCTAGAATAGGATAAATCTAGTTTAAGTTTATTTGGCTTTAGATTAGAGATGCAGTAGCACTAAGTTGCTTGTTAATTTCGAGAATAGTCTAGGAATTCTCCTAAACTTGTTAAGTGAGACCACCATGGACGGGCACCTAAGCTTGACACTAGTATCCAAGCCAGGTCGATGGTCTTGCTCACTTAACCAAGTTGGGTTAATTCTTAAATGGACCCCACTTTACGATTAATCTTAAATGATTTTCAAAAGAGAAGAAAAATAAATGATTTCTAGATAACAAAAATCATTTGCATGCATTTCTAGTACTAGAACTTATAAAGAAAATTAGGAATTCTAGATAAACTTAGAATTAAGTCATGCTCATTTCATGTGCGGTGTGGTACACACATCATGTTTTCAAAACTTGTGGATATACGTGAATTTGTCCTCACATATCCCTTTTACATGTGTTGAAACTACACGTGAAAAACACACTTTTAAAAACTCTCTGTGGACGCGCTTGTACGCGCACGAGTCATTTTCCTTCGCACGTGATAAGAGTAACATGTGCATAATGTTTTCAAAATTACTTTAGGCACTTGTGCAATAACACACCCATGTCATAAAACTTGCAATTTTTAAAATTGTAGACTATCACATTTGTACACGTTTACTTGGGAAATACACGTGCCTCACATATCATACTTGAAAAGTAAAACCAAATGTTGCATTTTTTATAATAAACGTGTGCGGACATATACACGTGTCATGGTGTTTCGTAATAAGTCTTGTCGACTATGCGAATTGCTTGCAAACACGTATAAAAGAGTAAAAACGTGTATCTTTGTCTTGTATGAATAATAATATTTGTACAACATGTTGTTCAGTGCACGTGCGAAATAATTCTCACGTCACTTTTTCGATACATAATAATAGGCATTTGTGTCAATATTGCCCCAGAAAACTTTATAAGCATAAAACGTAGGCTTATAGGCTCAAACTTACATTTTTCGTACACAATGTTTTGTAGAATAATGATAGTCAGATCAAATAATTCCCTAAAACATCCTTAGTTATGAAGTATGGGCCGATTTCACGATCGGGCGGTTGTCGGGTGCCTAACACCTTCCCAACCCGTGCCCGGATTCCTTAGCTCGAATATCTGACTACAGACTATCAAATGGATCATCGCCATGATTTCTTAAAAACTTAAAAATTAGGGTGATTTTTCAAATTTGGGTCCTGGTTCCAAATAATCAGGTGGCGACTCCTACATTTTCATACATATACCCACGTCGTAGAATTTTTGTTCGTCTTCCTTTTTGCCCTCTCCGAGCGGTGGGAAGTGGGCCAGGTGAAGATTCACGGTTCCACACCTACTATCATCATAGGTGGTTAGTTTCATTTAAGACCATAAATAAGTTGTCATACTTAAAATAGAAGTTTTATAGTATTTTTAACCCTTAGAATCTTTTATTAGTTGGTTGATTTCGATATCATCCTTTTAATTTTGAAACCAAGGCTTTATGTGAAAATAGAAACCTTTGATTTCAATATCAGATGTTTGGTTTCGAAATAGAAAGCAAAGTCAGTTCGACTGACTACTTTGATTTCGATACCACCTTGTTGCTTTCGAAATGAAGTTCAATTACTGTTCTAGAAAACAGATAAGCTTGCTTTCGATATGAACATTTTGGTTTCGAAACCAACTGCCAGTCTTGAAGACATACAAGCTTGCTTTCGATAGGGACATAGTTGCTTTCGAAAGTGCATCCAACAAAGGAGTTTACTTTCTATAAGAAACTTGCTCGTATCGAAATCAACGCGGAAAATCTCATTTAGAAGTTCTTAAAATTCAAATTCTTGTTTGAATGTGAATCTTAACTGACTTCAAATTTTTTTAGGGATTTCTTAAACATACTTGGATGACCTATACCTCTATAAAATGATTATGTTATCCATACATCTTATAATCCAACACAATTCAATAGCTTGGAGTTCTGTAGATTTTATTTGAGGTTTGGCGGTAAACTTCTAGTGTGAACTTGTGGATTCAAGTTCGTGGTGATTGCTCGTGGATTCAGGTGATTGTTCGTGTTACGGGACTTGGTTTCCGAGTTGGAGACTCGTTATGTGGAGATCAACTAAGTGGCGGTTCATAAGGTTTTGAGATCTTTCCCCGAGAGGTTTTAAGCCAAAGTTACGGCTATTGAGAAAAGTAAAGATATTGATGCTATTCTTCCTAAGGAACTTGCAGGTAATCTTAGAACTTTTGAAGCAGGTTTCTATTTCACAACGAAATAAAAAATATTACTTTACAGCTTCAAAGAGTGTTTGTTTCTCTGACAAAGAAGATGAGGATCTATCTACTAATAAAGAAATTGCACTTATTACAAGACAATTCAACAAGTTTTTGAAAAAAAAGAAGGAGAAGTTTCGAAAAACCTAAGTTCGGGTCATCTTGTTCTTCAAAATTCAGGCCACATGAAAAGGTGAAGAACCTTGATAAGAAGGCCAAAAAGAAGAAGTCGAATGAGATTCAATACTTCAAGTGCCATGGATTTGGGCATATGGCCAATGAATGTCCAAACAAGATGCCTGTTTATGGAAAGAAGGCAATGAAAGTCACCCTCGTTGATTCAGACTCTCAATCAGATGTTTAGAGCACAAGTAGTGAAGAAAATTCACATGAATTGAAGGCTTTAGCTGCCTCCATCACCTCTCCACAATATCATGAAGATGAGAATACTTCAAAAGATGATAATTATGCAAGTGAAGAAGAAAAGAGTGATGAAGATGTGGAACACGTAGTGTTGTATGCTAACATACTGAAAAAGAGTGTTGGAACTATCCAAGGTAAATAAACTGCTGAATAAGAAGATGTCAAATCTTCATCTGGAAAAGATGGTTTGGTGCTTAAACTCAAGCAAGCAACCCAAAAGGATATGCAACGTGATGAAGAAATCAAGGGGCATCTCGAAAAGGTTAAATTTCTTGAAACTGAGCATTCTAAAGCATTGGAGAGGCTTATCTCTATCTAATGAGATGCTTGAGAAGTTTAACAATGGGTCGAACAAGTTGTTTAACATACTAAGTGCAGCAAATAGCTGCCTTTATAACTTAATGAGAAACTTTGACAAGTTATGTTCACATCATAGTTTGAATCTTTAACAAGTAGAAATACTGTTCTTTGATTCAATGTGAATTAGATCAACTCTATATAATTATCAAAAGTTTCTATAATCTTATTCAGGGGAAGTTTGTATGTATTTTTTTTATAAAGCATTATTTTAGCTTGCATACATTCAGTGCATTGGCATTAGTGTAGGAAAACTTTGTATATTTTGAGTTTCTGCACTTTTCCTTTCGAAATTAGGGATTTCCTATCGAAAAAACAATAGTCTGTTTCTATTCCTTTCAATATTAGATTATCTCCTTTCGAAAGCATTTAGATCTGTTAGCATTTGCATTTCCCACTTCGAAATTAGATTATTCCTATTGAAATCATTTAAGTTTGATATTTTGAACTAAAGGTTCCTTTCGAAACCATTATTATTCATATCGAAAGCAGAAGGTTCTGTTTTTAGTATTGAATCAATTTCGATACGAACTAAGTTAATATCGAAAGCACAGGGATCTGTTATTGTATACGAAGTCCCATTTCGAAACTAAATCTGCACCTATCAAAACCTTGCGGGTTTTTGAATTTTAAGTGAAATTTTAGGGCATGTTTAGGTCATAAGTATAAATAAAAAACAATTTTTTAGGGTTTTTTAACTTTTTGGGCGATTTTGAAAGAGATAAAACATTATAGGGCATCCATATCGAAAGCTAGGGTTTCAATCTTTCCTCTAATTTTTGGTTCTAGCATTCGTTGGTAAGTTTCAATTCGATCTTTTCTTCGTTGATTTGATCTTTTACTCTTGTATTCTCGTCTATTCCTCTTCATTTGTTTCAATTCTTTGTTAAGCATTGCCGGTTGAGAAGTCTTTTCGATCACAATATGCCAAAAAGGCAAATACTTCTTCTACCTCTTTTGTGTATATTGTTCATGAAGGGACTAAAGAGAAATTCATCAATAAGACTTGTTATGATTTGTACGCTCAACGTTTCTCTACTCAATCTTTGATCATTAAACATAAAGTTAAGTTGATTATGATTGTCCTGAATTGGCAAACATTCGTCATCTTTTTCATTCCAAAGGTTGGGATGAGTTGTTTAAGGGTGAAGGCAAGGCCTATCTCCGATTGGTCTAAGTGTTTTATTCCAATTTAAATGATGTAGATCAGACCACATTTTCTTTCTCCACAATGGTTAGTGGAAAGTCAATTTTTGGGAATTCTGACTTGATTGTGTCTCTTCTCAATCTCAAAGAAGACCACAATAGGATTTCTTTTCCTGTTGTTCCTAAAGATGGTGAAGAACCTTATCCCTCTAAGAAAGAAATTTCCATAACCCTTAGAAGAAATGTGAATTTCTATGCCAAGGATTCATTTCTTTCCAAAGATTGTCCTTTCTGGTTGTAAGTCTTCGTCAAATTGGTCGCAACCAACTTGTATCCTTGTAAAGGGAACACAAGTTTCTTGAGTGACAAGATGATAGAGTTCCTCTTTCGTCTTTCTTTAGAGTCTCCCATTTTGATTTCTGACTTCATTATTCGCCAGATGATTGATATTCATTCTGACTCTTCTCGTGCTCATTTTCTACCTTTTCTCCTTCTCATTTTCAAAATCATCAAGAAGGCGAATATTAAGGTTTCTGTTACTGAGCCCACTATCAAGGATATGAATGCTTTAAGAAAATCTACCTTGAATAGGGTCAGATACTTGGTTTAGCAAAGAAGAAAGCTTCAGCTAAAGCTTCTTTTTCAGGCACTTCTAGGACAGGTTGTTCGATGACACAGGGATAAGTTGAAGATGTTAGATTGAGGTCTTATAGTCAGATTTATAGTCACAGCCGAATATAACTTAATATTGTTGAAGGTTTCAAAGATAATGCTTATTGGAATTGTTTCAAAATCATCAGATAATTGTTTACATCTTGCTTTCCATACCATCCAAGATAAAGTGGCACATAGAGCACTCCAATCACAAATACTTGGGTCCCATCCATTAGGAGGAGAGAACCAAGATTCTATCCAAACTTGAATTTTATCAGTATTGATATTGTTAGTAAAAGGACTGTAAGGTGTAGAAAACCAAACACTACGAGTGAAAGGGCATAATAGAAACAAGTGTTCCATTGTTTCTAATGGAAAGTTGCATAAAGGGCATTTCACATTGTCTATATGAATAATTGAACTAATTTTACCATTTGTGGGCAGCATATTCATAAAACATTTAAAAATAAATAATTTAACTCTAGAAAAAGATTTAATCCCCCAAATCTTTTTCCAAATAGTAGAGTGGGTAGTAGTGGTTGTTGTAGTGGTTGCAGGATGAGATAAAGCTTCAAAAAGGCTTTTACATGAGTAAATGCCTGATTTGGCAAGATTCCAATGTATTTGGTCAATTCTTGTTAAAGATAGAGGTATAGCCATTATTTTAGACACAACATTGGGGGTAAATAAAGTATTGAGAAGAGAATAATTCCATGAAGTTTGATCAATATTAATAAGTTGATGAACCTTGGTTATATGAGGTAGATTCCCATTAGGAATCAAAGAAGAGGTATTTATATCTAGAATCTTGTTTGAATTCCAAATATTAATATTGGTACCACTTCCAACCTCCCAAATATGGTAATGTTTAATATTTTCAAATGACCCTTTTGAATACAAGCCCATGTCTAAGAGCCCACCTTTTTAGTCTGAGAGTCAAGGGGGTTAGAATTAGGGAAGTATTTGGCTTTTAATATAGAGGCCCATAAAGAAGTAGGTTGTTTTAACAACCTCCAACCAATTCTAGTTAGTTGAGCCATATTATCGAGGTAAGTGTCACGAAAACCCAAACCACCTTCACTAGTTGGTTTACAAAGGGAAGACCAGGCTTTGAGATAAAGCCCTTTTTTACCTTATTTTTTCCCCACCAAAAGTCCCTTTGAATGGACATAATAGTTTTGGGTAATGTAAAGCAGCCCATCTGGAAGATAGACATAGCTCCTAGGACAAATTTTGCTAGGATGGTTCTACCAGCTTGAGAAAGCAACTTGCCTTTCCAAGAGGAAAGTCTACTCCGGAGATTATTAATTATTGTTTCAAAGCATTTAATTTTCAATTTATTTATAAAGAGAGGGACACCTAGATATTTGTTATTTAAAGTAATTTTTTTAACCTTTAATATCTTAATTATCATTCTGCAGAACTTATTTGGGAGGTTAGGGCTAAAAAAAATCCTTGATTTTTGGAAATTAATCAACTGCCCCAAAGCCTCACAGAACCGATTGAGCAGGTCAACAAGGTTTCTTACCTCAACTAGGTTAGCCCTAGGAAAGATAAGGCAATTATTAACAAATAAAAGATGGATGATTGAGGGGTTGTGACAAGAAACTTTGATGCCCTATAAATTTTTCTTTTCTTCCTGATTGCTTAGTAACCTTGAGAGGGCTTCAATATAAATGAGGAATAGAGAGAGATAAGGGATCTCCCGGCCTAATTCCTAGGGAGGGAAAAAATTGAGGTGTAAGTATACAATTAACCATAATAGGGAAAGAAGTGGTTGAGATACATTAGTGAATGAGGTCACACCAATCTGAAGAGAATCTCATTTTTAGTATAACTTGAATAAGGAAATCCCATTTAACTATGTCAAAGGTTTTTGCCATATCAATTTTAATGCCCATTATGCCTGATTTTCCTTACTTTTTTCTCATAGTATGTGTGGGACCCCGCTAACAAAAAAAAATAATAATAACATTAGTAGTATGTTGTTTAAGACAAAAAAAAAAAAGAAAATCTGATTTGTAGATATATATAAATGTATATATGAATAATACGTTAGTTATTATGTTAGAAAGAAAGAAAATATATACTTTAGTTAGTATGTTAGAAAGAAAGAAAATACATACTTTAGTTAGTATGTTAGAAAGAAAGAAAATATATACTTTAGTTAGTATGTTA
>MVGT01001044.1:4935-20995 GCA_002174775.1 Macleaya cordata | reverse complement strand
AAAAAAAAAATGGGTGGCAAATTTGTAGTGCATATCCTTGTTTAAATTTGCTTCCGTTGCGTAAATTATTATATGCACTGTGTCTATTAGGTGACGAAAGGTCCAGTTTACAGGGGAGACTCTGCCGGAAATGAGTCTCGCGGTAGACTGATGGTAATGTCCTTTGTATTTTAGGGTACGGGGCGTTACAGTATGGATTAGTTCATGTGCCATAGCAATATTATCTGTTATATGTCTATTAGGCACAAAAGTTGCTTGATTAGGTGAAATAATTTTATCTAGAAGAAGGTGCATATGGTTAGCTAAAATTTTTTAGATTATTTTATAAGTAGTATTATAAAGACTAATTGGTCAAAAATCAGAAGCAGTTTGTGGGCATTTATTCTTAGGAATAAGAGTTAGAAAAGTATGATTAAGTTCTTTCAAGATGTGTTTTGTGTGAAAGAAAGTTGAAAGGTCCCTTTGGGTTTGTCAATGTTCATGGTGAGACAATGTACTCAATTGTAAGTCCGTGCTTGAGTTAGAGTTAGGTAGTATCCTTCGTGCAAACTCACACTTCATCGAAGATCAAAGAGAAAGCACGCCAACAGAGTCAACTCACCACCGGAACTCACCGCACTTTGGTAAGTTACCATGTTTATCATTAATAGGTGGTTAGAATGCATTAAGACTTAGCCACATAAGCTAGGATGAATGTAGAACTCTTTTTAGAAGCTTTTCTAGCTTATGGGCAAGGTGGTATCGATACCCTCTGAAGGTGGTATCGATACTGACCTAGCCTGTAAGTCAGGCTAGGCTGGTATCGATACTCCTCTCTGAGGAGTATCGATACTGACCTAGCTGACTTACAGGCTAGGTCAGTATCGATACTCTGGGGGCTCGCATCGATACTTCGCTGCCCGTATCGATACCCATCTCTAGAAGTATCGATACTAAGGGCAGTTCGCAAAATTCCCAGTGTGTATCGATACCCCTGAAAGGGAGTATCGATACTGACCTCATCTGTTCAACAGGTGAGGACAGTATCGATACTGACCTCAGTGAGTATCGATACTGAGCTCTCCTGTTAGCTCAGTATCGATACCCTCTGGAGGTGTATCGATACACCCTTCTGGGTTTTGTGTTCTGCGCGATTTTTAGACCTTGGGTTTGATACCCTTTTGGTCTTTTGACCCAAATGACCTTAGGTTTTGTTCCTTCTCTTTATATAGAAGAGAGGCAAACCATTTTAGGTTATGCATCTAGAGAGAAGAAGAGAGTTAGAGCTTAGAAGGGAGAAACCATTGTAGTCATCTTCTCCAACTAGCTAGGGCTTCAAGATCTTGAGAGAGATTGAGCTATCTTCTTCTTGAGAGTTGATTTTGTTCTACTCTCATAGGGCTTTTCATTTTAGCTAGATATTGCATATCATTCTAGCATGAGAGCTAAAGAGTGTTGAAGAAACACCCAAATCTTCAAACACCATTACAGTCACCGGTGGAGTTCCGGTGAGTTCGTCGGTGGAGTTCCGGCGAGGTGCAGGCTCGTGTATTCGAGCATACAAGTACGAGGCTTGGTGGATTCCGGGTTGGAGGCGTACAAGAGGCTTGAGGATTCGAGCTACAAGTGCGAGGCTTGGTGGATTCCGAGTTGGTGACGCACATATCATTGAAGAGGCGATTCGTGGATTCGGGTCGTGGAGAAAGACCGGTCGAGTTTGCATGAGGGAGTCGTGTTGTCGATGTGAACGGTTGTAAGATTTCTCACAACTCTTAGTGATAATTTCTGGACTAGGTCCCGGGGTTTTTTCCGTTAGGTTTTCCCCGTCAACAAAAATCATTTGTGTTGAATGCTAATTTGTGTGAATGATTTTTTGTGCAAGATTGAAATATTTGATTCTCTCTTAATTCCGCATTCGAGAATCAAATAAGTTAATACTTGCTTGTTTCAATTTCTACTTATTATGAATTCATTGTGAATTAAATTTTAAATAGGTAGATATTGATCCCCCTTCCATATACACTTGGATTAGTGTTTATTGGTTTAGACATTCACCTAGGAATAGGTGATATTTCAAAAGTAATCACCCTATTAATAATCATACGTCCCATAACAGGCGACTGATGTTGATAGAACATGGCAGGAAAACCATCAGGACCTGGAGATTTCGAGGGGTGCATGTCATGAACCACCAATTGAATTTCTACAACTATGGGAGCCTTCTTTAATCTCTCACTATCAATAAGAGAGATGGAAGGAGGAATGAGATCTAAGATATCATGAATATCTCTAATTCCTAAAGAAGTGCTCATTTGAGTAAAATGATTGGTAAAGCAATTGGAAATCTCAGAGTGTGTAGATATCCAGATTCCACTGTTATCCTTAATTTTATCAATTCTATTTCTCCTTCTTCTTGAATCACTGAAGCATGGAAATATGGAGTATCCTTATCACCACATTCTACTTGTAATTCCCTAGATTTTTTATTCCAAAATAATTCAATTTGGCTATAAAGGATTTTAAGTTTAATAATATTATCTTGTATAATGATATTATCTTTCTTTTTTATAAACTGAGTTATTTTTCTAAATAATTTGTTGACAAATTTACTCTTTATATAAATTAAACATAAAAAACATATTTACATGACTTTTCTTCTCCCACTCACCACACCGCATCATCCTTTCTCTCTGTAACCTCGATGAAAATAGAACAAACACAAAAAAATCTTACAAGATAAACAAACAAGAGGAGAGAGAAGCAGAGAGAAAGAGAGAGCAGCAGAGAGAGAGAGAGTTCTGGTTCCCTTTGCCGGAGCTTAATGAGCCTCCGGCAAAGGAAATTCACATATTTTTCTTTTTCTTTGTCTTTCTCGCCTCTTTGGCGACTCTTTCACATCTCTATGGCGTCTTTTGCTCACATTTTTTGTGATTTTTGCTTAATAATCTTCTTTCTTTTGTGTGTGATTTAGATCTGCTCCGATTAAGCTCAGATCTAGTATTTTTGACGGATTGGATCCACAACAACCAGACTCTTCTTCGATAGATCAGAAGTTTTTTCTTTATTTTGCCTACATAAGGTGTTGGGCTCATCTATCCCCTCTATTTATATGGGAGAATCTCTTCTTGTGGGAAGCAAACCATTCAATTTGGTTGGACGTTGTGCCATTTACTATTTGCTCTGATTTTTTTTAGATTGTTTCTTGTGCTCTATTTGCTTTCTATGTATGTTTGTTACATTTTATTTCTTTGTATGTTTGTGTTATTTTTCCTCCAGCTTGTATGAAGGAACATCTTACTTTTGTGCAATCTTCCTTCAATTTGCTTGATGAATAATATCTTGCTTGATTTTAAAAAAAAAACAAAAAAAAAAGGAGAATAATAAAAACATGCATATCTTATTTTTTTAATTTCCTTCAACAATCTCAGCAACCTAATATAAGGTCATAGGAAAAAAAATTGCAGATCGAAATTGCACATCAGTTAATAAAATAATTTGAGATCACATAAAAATCAAAAAATTACAAATCATCCCATCCGAACTACCTCCTCTGGATCATCAAAACCATCCACAAAAAATCCAGGTCTCTTCAAATACCACCAACGAATTATATCTCTTCACATATACAACACTTGTATACGAATAAATTATTGTAGATAAAATCTCACTATGCATGTTTAAACAAGATAAATAAATTAATTATGAAACCATAGATGTCAAATACATTATTTTTAGGGCAAACCCCCATCAGTTTGTTTTTTTATAGATAAGAGGAGGGTTTAGACTGATCGATCTCTGATTTGGAGATTGGAATTTTTTTTATTTTTTTGTGATATAAACAGAAAAAGGGGAGAAAATGATGAAAATCTAAAGTTCTAAAAAGATTTGTTTTTGTAAAATTTCTAGACTCACATTCTTAGATCACTACACCAGAATCGCTTTTTTGTCACGTTTATAAATGTGACTAAAATTTTTTGTCACGCTTATACACGTTATAAATTTGGCGTCATAAATTTGTAACATATGATTTGTCACATCTATAAACATCACAAACCAAGAGTTTTGTCACGACTATAATCGTTACAAATATGAATTGTAACGTTTGCTTAACAAAGAAAATTATTAACATTTTCTCTGAATTGTAACGTTTAGAACCGTGACAAATTTGTCGTGAATATGTTATAAATTTGTCACGGATTTTCCTGCACCTACAATGAACTCCACTTCCATTCATAAATCCAGTCCCAACTACAACCCCTGTAATGAGCTCCACTTCCATTCATAAATCCAGTCACATCTACAACCCATCATCCAAACCAAAATACAAAGCCCCTTTTTCGAAACATAAATAAACAAAACAAAGAAAACAAAAATAATTCGTGATCAAAACAATAGCTAATTCATTTCCACAATAAAAATAACAATGACTATCTAAGATGTTTGTGTTCAATTTTTACAAAAATTAAGTCTTTCTCTCGTTATTTACAAATGAAATCAACTGACATTTAAAGATTTCAAGGCTAAAAACTTACCCAAAAGAGGAAGAAAATGAGGGGAAGAGATGGGGCTGATTTCCCCTTCTTTCTTCTCATTGTTCTTCTCCTTCTGTGTCTGCTGCTGCTTCCTCTTCTTCCTAACGTCAGCAGCAACAACTGCTTCTTCTTTCACCTTTTTACTGCTCCCTTTCTTTCAAAAACAGGTAACTGAAAGGAATAGAAAAAGTTGTTAAGAGAAGTGAATCTGGGCATATGCACCAAACCATCTATAAGGCACATAAAAATTAAGATTTGGAACACACTTCTTTGCTGTCAAATGCAGCCTTACTAGTTGATCATAGTCATATCATGTGTTACAAAACAAATTGGTTTTAATTGAATCATAAGATGGTTCAATAACATGAAACTTAATGCCCAATGAAAATCTATTAAAGAACACAAACACAAAACAAAGAACAAATCTAACAAAACTACACAATTATAGAATTTTTCAGATTTGACATCTCTTCACTTAAAAAATCATTTCCAATTCAATACTTACTGAAATTAAGCAAGAAAAGGTGTTTTGAAAAGCTAAGAGAAGTATCTTTTCAAAAAAAATGAAAAAAATAAAACATAGAGGAGAACTGGCCGAAAATTGCACTTAAACCTCAGAAAATATGCAAAATTTTTAGATTTGACGATGTATACTAAAATGCACTTTCCAATGTCAATACAAATCCAAATCAAAATCCGAAAGATGTTCCGGAAAGGTAAGACATTCAAGATTCTGTGATTTGACCAAAATTTAAAACAATGAGGATTAAGTCCAGTAATAACCAGTCGAACTTCAGCAACAGTAACAGAAAATTTTCAGATTGTCAGTGGTTGATTAATTATTTCATTCATGATTTGTTTCTCAATGAAAATGTGCATAAAAACATGATTCAGAAAGTTAAGAACAGGGGTTTCAAGATATCAAATCATGCTTTCATGATGTATGGCATCCACATGTTATGCACAAGTATAACCAAGTCAGAATGAAAAACAAATACAGAAAACAATATTAGCCGTGTTACAAGTAATGGGTTGACGCAAAACATACCGAATTTTATATTTTACAGTTAATCATAGTCAATAATGTGGACAATAGTCGAAGGGGGATTTGAATTTGATAAATGTCGGGTGAGGTACAAATTCACCTAATAAACAATGGGTGAGAAGCAAGATCTTTTTAATTAAAAAAAAATTTCAATGTTATATCAATCTTGTGAGAGATCCCAACTGCGGTCAATGATTTGGAGATTTGCTTCGCAACTTCCTCATATTGCTGATTCTGAACAAGTGGGAAGACTGAAACCATGCTTGATTTAATAGTGACTGCACCAAAAATAGGATATCAAATGAATAACAGACACAGACATTTGCATTTTCCCCAAGTTATAGCTCCTACAAGTGAAAATTTCTTATTTAGCATACCTCCAAAGCTTCAACTACCATCTTTTGGTTACCCTTGAATGCGAGACCCATCTCCCTTTCTTTCAAAAACAGGTACCTAAAGGGCATCATAGTCTTCCGGATTCCTCTTTATTGCATTAGCATACCTACATGAAAGAACCAAATGATTGTTTCAGAGTTAATGAAACTAATCTAAAGTAGCATGTACTGGAAATACTCACACTATGAACATGAAGTATGTTGGTTGAAGCTAAGGAAATAACAGTTAGTTATATATTTCAAGGCCATGTCCCTGATTAGATACTATGTATAGTTTCTTCATTTTCATGATCAAATAGTTAAGGACAAAATTCTTTTTTTTTATCAGTTAATTATAAAGTACTAGACCTAAAAGAAGCAGTAATGGACTATAAAAATGCTAGCTGACTTTTTGGAACAAAAGGTAAAAGCAGGAAATAATCCAAAATGAGGGAAATCTCTGCTTCTGCGCCTGCTGCTGCTGCTGCTTCCTCTTCTTCCAAAATAACAAACAATTAAAGAGACTAAGCTACCAAAGGATGAAGTTGCTGCTGCAGCTACTGTTTCTCCTGCTGCTACTGCGGTTATATAACCTATATTAACAGAAAAACTAAATTAGAATTGCTATAAATAAGAAGTACAGTAACAATTTGGACCAAAACAGAGGTAAATGAAATTATTGGGAACAGAAACAGAGGAGAATGAAACAAATAAATATGAAAATGTAAAAACTGCACTGAAATAATCATCAGAAACAATAACAGTATTTTCTCTTTTATCCAAAAAAAAAGGATGAACATTTAAGAAACATGAAGGTTAAAAAAAAAACTTTAACATCAGAAAATGATTCCCAGCTTCATACGAATAGCAAAAACACCAACTAAAATAATCATCTGAAACAATGAAAGATAATGATTCTACACAGAAAAAATAACATCCTAAAGATAAACATAAAACAAAAATACCTTAATGAGTTTCATCTTGTCCCCAAGCTTCTCCTCTTAAATACATATCCATGTGGACATAACCTATTTAACACAGAATAACAAAAGTAGCATAACATAATTGTGGATCCTACTTTTGAACAAAAACAGAATAACAAAAGTAGCATAGCATAATGGTTAAACCCAAAACAGAACCTATTTAACACAAAAATTAATTCAGCACACAAAAAAACAAAGGATTAAACCCCCAAATACAAAGATCATGTAAATCCAGAAATCCCTACACATAAAAAAAATATATATATCAAACTCATCATAAAATCTATTAACACCAAAAATCCTGAACAAAAAACAAAACCACAAATTAAATCCTACAATAAAATTGATTAAACCCCAAAGAAACACAGAAAAAAAAAGTTACGAAACAGAAAACCAAATATAGAATAGATACAGGTTTATGAAAGCTTTTTGGATGGAAACCCTAAAGCCTAAAATGATTGGTTCCTTGAATGGTAAACACAAAAATATAAAACAGAAAACGTAAACCCTAGACTCTATTTTGCTACTTCTGACCAAAACAAGCCCTAAATCAAAATTTTCTTACCTGCTTGTCGAGTTGCAGCTTCTGATCAGTGAGAGAGATAACGAAGAAAAATGGATCTCATCACCTCTTCCACCATGGAGCTCCCGTTCATCAAAATCTACACTAACAAGCATGAGGAACAAAAACCCTAGGTTATTTACCCAGAAATCAGTTAAAAATTGAGGGGTTTTAGGCTAGAAACTTACCCCAAAGTGTTCGAAAATGAGGGGAGGAATGGGGCTGAGTTCCCTTTCTTCTTCTTCCTTTTTTCTTTCTTCCTTCTTCTCCTTATTCCTTCTTCTTCCTCACGGTTCAGCTATTGCTGCCAATTTTTTTTCTCTTTTTCTCCTGCAGTTGCTGCTGCCCCCTTCCTTTCTCTTCTCTAACGTCCTCTCTCTCTCTCTCTTCCTTTCTCTCCCCAACGATTTCTCTCTAACCATCTCTTTCTCTAACGTCTCCTCCCATCTCTCTTTTCTTTCTCAGTTCTTTTTGTTACAACCTAGACAAAATTAAAATCGCCAGTTGGAGATTTGGCTTTCATTCTAGAGAAATAGAGAGAGAAAGAGGGATATAGTGAGAGAGATAGAGAGATGAAGGAGATCTACATACCAGAGAGAGACAACGAGTCAGAGTGACGGATCTGGTAAAGAAAGACAGACGACAGAATTGGTAGAGAGAGACAGACGAGTGAGAGTGACGGATCTGGTAGAGAGAGACAAATCTGGAGAACTAAGAGAAAAACAGGGGCGAAAAAAGGAGAGAAGCGCCAAACGAAGCGGGAGTAAAAAGCGCAGAATGAAAAAAAAGTTTCGGAGCGGACTAATTTTCGGAGGACAATGCGCATTTTTGTTAGGGATATAAACGTGAAAACGTTTTCTAACTAAAATTTTGATTTAATATCACATATAAAGTAGCTATGTAACGATTATAAGTGTGACAATGTTCCTCACGTTTATAATTGTGGCAAACCCAAAAAATAGTATGTTACAAAATTGCCATTCTGGTGTAGTGAATGTTTATGTTCGTAGTCTAGACAATTTCAAATTGTTGGGAAGACTATAATATACTAAGTCAATTGCCTTAATAATGTGGTGTATCTCCATCACAGAAGTGGAGACTTCTAGACTTGTATATTGATGAATTCAGAATACATTGAACTGGATCGTCAAAATACTTTATATATAATTATGTCAGCATATTTAAAAGTATTTGGTTCACTACTTTAGGAAAAGGTTCTTAATTCTGAGAATAAGTATATACCCTGTACATAGGTTGCAGTCATTTTGTTTTGCAAACAGTGAGGTCAATCGACGAAAAACGTGATCCAATATTCTAAGCAAGATGGATGGCTGTAATCTCTTAGTAGGATTATATTATTCTAATTAAAATCCACTTCTTAGATATTCCCTTAATTCAATACAAGGAAATATTATTCTAAACTGGCCAGTGGTCTTCTAAAATGTTTAGAAGATTATTAGAATAATATTGTCAGTAATGAAATTGATGGTTAAGGTTCAATATGTAATTACTCTGATTGTGCTTACATGTAAATGTTACAAAGCCAAAGGATTTTTACAAATTTCAGTTATTGTGGAGGGACCATTGTGAAGGATTTTTACCATTTGTGCTGGAGGTTTCAATCACAAGTCCTTAGTGGACCAACTTGTGATTCTTATTTTATTTCTAATTTTGTAAGAGTTTTATAAAGAATTAGAAAATTAAAATAATTAGCCCGTATTAAGTGGGATCCCGTTAAGATCTAATTAGAAATAGTTTTAGGGTTAAGATAGGCCTCCCTTTATAATATGTGGGAGTCGTGGGAGACTTAGTGAGGGTAATTCTCCCACTCCAAAAACGTGTAAAAAAAATAAGAGGAAGTTATTTTGTTCTAAAACAGGTTAGTTATCCCTTTTAGGTCACATGTGGATCCTAGGATGAGAGAGATTAAGGATCCAAAATTAGTTAGGTATTCAAAAACAAATCCTATTAAATCTTACCTTTTGTAGGGAGTTTTGAAAATAGAAAAAAAGAAAGAATATCTCACATGATCTCTCCCTCTCTCCCAAATATCTCACACGTTTTCTCTCTCTCCAATTCACTCACGACCTCTCTCTTTCTCTTCAGATATCACAAAAAAAAAGATAGAAACCCTAGCCGTCCCCTCTATCTTGTCCCCTAAGAGAGAAGAAAAAAAAAGAAGAGAAGAGAGAAAGAGGAAGAGGAAGAAGAGGCCGACCAGCACCCTTCCTCCATCCATCTACCATTATTCTTCCACAAAAAATCCAAAAGGCAGTGCAAGAAAACGCTAGATCCAAACGTAAGAGGGACCGAAGGGAGGCATCATAGGTAGGGGGTCAAACCCTTCTTGTTCTTTTTAATGGTATTTGTTTCATATTTCATGTGTGCTGAATTTGAAAAAAAAAATAATATAAGATTGGATGGAAAAATCTTTTCTAAAGGATCAGAAGTGTAACGCCCCGTACCCCAAAATAAGGGACATTACCATCAGTCTACAACGAGACTCAAATCCAGCAGAGTCTCCCCTGTAAACTGGACCTTTTGTCACCTAATAAACACAGTGCATACGAAATATACACAGTGGAAGCAAAAGAAATTAAAGGTATGCACAAAAATTGCCACGCATTTTTTTTCTCAACTCAACTGAAATCCCAACGATGTAGGAAAAGGAGGAACCTGCAAATGACTATGACATTCAATCTTTCATCTAACATGGATATAATTGTGATATGATATATAGTTACGTTTGTTGTTTCCTGTCAAAATATATATAGTGAGAGAAGATAAAGTAAGAGTTGTATTCATATAAAACAAAAGTAACATCAGGCTCGCAACTGAGCCATAAAACATAAGTCTCAAGTAAGAGGATTAGAAATAGTAAAACGTCCACTGTGACTGACGAGAGGGAAACCTACATCAAACCCAAAACAAGGAATCCCTCGCCAAGAACCACGTCACAGCTCCACTAAGGATCCTATCTCGATCCTCAAACGTCAACTGTAAAACCACGAAAATAATTGGGTGAGAAACTCAGTAGGTAGATCAACCATCCTAATACCATCACATGCAGCGATTAATCCGATAATAGCTCAAAAGCATTTATAAAAGCAATCCATATTATATAGTTGATTGAAACATCAAGAAAATCCTGCATATACATATACAAACAATAGCAGTGTACTTCTGCTGGTATAGCCAAGGAACACGACCGAGTTACCCCAGTCAGAATTATTTCAAGATCAATACCAAGTGCAACAATTTGACGACTGCAGACTAGACAAGGGCCCCCAACTAATCCAGAGAAGGTNTCACATCGAGAAAACACTCGATAAAACAGATTTTCGTCTCTTCCAAAGGTTTTTCAATATATCAAACATAGTTTTCTAAACATAGCCATGATTTCGTCCACATAAATCGTGATAGTAAAGTTGAAGGCACTTTTGTTCACAACCCACGAGAAATATTTCATAAACATGATATAAGGTCAAGCATGCATATTTTCATATTAAAATCAGTTTCTCAATGCTTTCTTCATAACATATGTAGTTGTTATCCATAAATTTCATGCCATGCCTTGCATACAAAAGTACATACATAACAGTTCGAAACATGCATTTAAAATGGTTGGGTGCTATTAAGATGAATTGACCACCTACCTCTAGCGGTACAGAAACTAATCCTCCTCACCGAAAGAGTCAGCAACACCCAGCTTACCAGCTGGAGAAGAAAAACAAAGGAGACGAAAATAAGGTTCTAGTACTTAGAACCAACAATCGAATAAATAAAAGAGGAACCATAAAATTAAAATTAAGAAACACCAATGACTTGAATACATCTCTAATCCTCACGAGTTAGTAGGATTCGAACTACTCCTACTTCAAGAGTCCCCAATCATCCATTTTTATCAAGAGACAATTCAAGACTATATATCACTTAAAGCATCGATTAAGTTAACTT
Organism: Macleaya cordata; assembly: GCA_002174775.1. Classification (NCBI taxonomy): domain Eukaryota; kingdom Viridiplantae; phylum Streptophyta; class Magnoliopsida; order Ranunculales; family Papaveraceae; genus Macleaya; species Macleaya cordata. Next base: position 9,563 of record MVGT01001044.1, on the reverse strand, counting down.
TACTATAATCCTCCAATATACTAGAAATCCTCAAAAATCCAAAAATAGGTAAACCGGGCCATCTTAGGCTTAGATTTATCCTCCAAGTTTTTAAATACGATAGTTTCATCCATAATCACCTAGATTCCTGTTCTAACATAACCAAGTTGATTTACAATTGAATCTCCAACCCTCCTACATCTATAACCTCAAATTTTTTCTTATACAACTCGAGTCCAATTCAATTCATTAACATCATACTAATTCTCAAAGGTAAGAGCTATAAGCACCCATTGTAAGCATCTAATCTATCACCACTATAATTCAAGCTCAACCAGGATACTTATACCATTTAACTAATTCCTTACTTAAAATTAACAGAGTCAGTCCAAAATGAGCAAAACTAGTCTATAAACCCTTCATGAACTTCAGGTTCATCACTAACTAGTATATTTGAATTTCCTTGTGTTTCCCATTATCCATCAATATCACACAAGATCCATTTCATATTTCCCATTACCAACTCTACCCTTTTCAAGTGAAGATATGAAAACAGAACTAAAGCCATTTAGTCACCCTCTACCATTCCAATTTAACTCCAAACAAGTTACCTTTACACTCTAACTATAAGCACAAATGGATTCTAAAACATGAATAGTTCCAAACTCTTTACTCTTTATAGCAACAATTTTAAGGAACCATCATTAAAACTAAAGATAAATAAGGTCATCTTTACCTCAAAATGCCTAAAACGGTTCATCGGGTCTCTTTTAAGTTCAAGAGTTTATCAAACCTCATTTTAATATGAATCTAGAGAAAAATCAGCTCATCAAGTTGTTAATGGCTTCTCATCAATTAAAATCATGATTTATCATAATCTTATGAATCCCCAATAGTATAGGTTTCACCATCAAATTTATTTACCTTGAACATCAAAATTTTTTTTTCTATCAACATTCACAAGCTATACAAAGACAAATCACCATAATCTCATCAAGTTTAAGTCTCCACTTACATGCATCAAAATAGGGAAATTAGATCATAAAAAAAACCATGTATTTATATCAAATCTTCAACCCATCCATCTAACATTTCTAGTTCATGAGGAAATTTCAGTTTCTTCTAAAAACCCCAATTTACATCACAAAAATTTCAAGATCGACAATATTAGGGTGCTGATTTCTCACCTTAACACAAAAATATTAGCCCATCTCATCCCCTCTTCTACCATTAAGCTCCAAAATACCAAGATCAACACTAGCATGCATGTTGAACAAAAAAACCCTAAGTTATTAACTCAGGAATTCAGCTGAAATGGGAGGTGAAAGGGGTTAGAAAATCTTACCCAAAGAGCAACCCCTTTCTTCTTCTTCTTCTTCTTCTTCTTCTTCTTCTTCTTCTTTTTCTTCTCCTTTTTTCCTCTCCTTCTTCCTTCTTCTTTTTCTTCTTGTTTTAGCTGGACGGCAGCTACTGCCGGCGGCAGCAGCGCAGCAGCTACTGCTGCTGCTGCTGTCTTCTTCCTCTCGATTTTTCCTCTCTCTCTCTCTCATGTTCTCGAGCTCTCTCTTCCTCTCTCAGCTTCTCTCTCTCTCTCACGCCCTTTCTCTCTGCTCACTCTCTCTCTCTCTTTTAGTCGAACTCTCCTCTTCCTTTTCTTTTCTTTCTTGTTTTCTTTCTTCTTTTTTTTTTGGACAATCAGCACTCAACTGATTGGGGGAGAGGGAGGTGGCGGGTTCGGGTCACGGGTTGGGTCGCGGGTCGGGCCAGCCCGTGTCCCCCCAAACCTAGGAAAAATTCCTCTCTCCTTTTTTTTGTTTGTTTGCTTTTGTCTTTATTATTAATATTATTATTATTATTATTGTTATTATTATTATTGTTATTATTATTAACGGGGTTTCACAAGAAGTCCTTACATGATTACTACTATTAGTATTTCATTTTGTTCATATTATGATAATGCTGCTAGATTTAAACTGATTTTAAATCAAAGAGAAAAAATATAATAATAAACGGCTCTGATAGCCGTCCACAAAAATGGTTTCCTGCGGAAGGCAGTCCTGATGACTGCATCGTTCTAATAACGAAAACATTAATGAATAATCATTATTTTACTGTGCATATGTTGATAATCCTGATCATTATTTTATTGTGCTATGTTAGTGATCTTTAAAAAAATGCCACCTTGTTGTGAACTGTCACGTTTTTTAGGTTAAGTCCACGCTTCCTGGACGCAAATGCCACGCTGCTGGAGTATGTTTTGCAACGTTTTTCTGACTAATCAGTTTGTTGCTTATGCTGATTTTGTTACAGCAACAAAATAGTTGGTGTGCTGTGACGAAAACCATTCAGTTAGCCACGCTTCGGGTAAGGGAAGCGTGGCGTTTCATGGTTTACTTATTTATTGTGTTTTTGTTAATTATTTTACGTAGAGATAATTGATTTTATTTATTTTTTGTAAGACTTCCGACTGGGCATTGCTCACCCCATGAATCCTTTTCCCCCAGAGAAACACAAGGAAACGCCGGGAAGTAGACCTGCGGGCGTATGGAGGGCACGATCGTGACACTGATCGTGTGGAGTCTTGAGTAGGTTATCTTCTTCATAGTTGAACAATAATTTATTGATTATATCATTCGGGGCAGGGATTATTTGATTAGCTTTTTGGATTGGTTGAAGTTTAAAGTATATTGATTATTAAACTCAATTAAGTTCTATTTGATGAACTGTGTTTTCCTTTTTGAATATGTTTAAGTAAAGTAATGATTCCTCCTGTTTGACATATTAGATTTAGTCCAGGCCAGTCTTAAATTAATCGTAAGGGACAAAAGTGTCCATGGTTTAAGTTTCATGAATTTTGGAAGTCGTTAGGTCAAGTTTTCAAAATTTTAAATTAAAACTATGTGTACTAAAAGTATGTATCTCAAAACAGATCACACACATTCTCATTGATTTCTGAACAAAATGTTGAGATTAGGTTTTAGGTTAAAACATAAAATTTTAAACTTTTTGTCTATTTTCCAGAACAGTAAGAAAAACTCAATTTGGATTTGAAATGAGTTCTCTAGGAATTTTTAACCGAACTGTGTTAGATCTGCTTGGCATAAATAATTCTTAGTTTTTGTGTTATTTTATGTGGGTTTCTGTTCAAAAAAACTGTTTCAAAACCATTATGTGAACTTGACATCCTTATGGCTGTTTCAAAATAGAGTTTGTACATTTTAAATTTAAAATGAGGTTCCGGTGGATTTTACAAGTTCAACTAGGACTGTTGTCAGCTTTAAAAAAAATCAAGTATTTTAACCTCTTCAAGACTTTACCCTAGTTAAAGTAGCCGGCCACTTAGGTTAAACTAAGACCTCTGGACTTGGACCTCAATGACCCAATGAATCATGGGTTTTTGAATTTGGGGCGTTACACTATCAGATTTGACAAATGGATGTCAAGACAGCCTTTCTTAATGACAGTCTTAAGGAGGACATTTATATGGTCCAACCAGATGGTTTTCTAGTGCGAAGGACAATTTATGGACTTAAGAAAGCTTCTCGAAGTTGGAACATCAGATTTGATCAGGCAATCAAGTCTATTGGTTTTGATCAACATCCTGATAAGCTATGTGTGTACAAGAGGTTTAATGATAATGTAGTGATTTTTCTAGTCTTATACGTTGATGATATCCTACTCATTGGGAATGATGTGGGGGCACTATCATCTATTAAAATTTGATTATCTAATCATTTCAGCATAAAAGATTTAGGAGAAGCTGGCTACATTCTAGGCATTAAACTTCTCAGAATTCGGAAATGTCGAATGTTAAGCTTATCCCAGATTACTTATATAGATAAAATACTGGAAAGGTTTTCAATGCAAGATTCTGTAAAAGGTTTCTTGCCCTACATAAATGGCATTTTTCTTTCGAAGGATCAATGTCCTAAGACACCTGAAGAGAAGGAAGACATGGAGAATGTACCCTATGCATCAGCAATGGGTAGTCTTATGTACGCGATGCTGTGTACCCGACCTGATATTTATTTTGCTGTAGGAATGGTTACTCGGTACCAATCCAATTCAGGTTGTAAGCACTGAGCAACCGTAAAGCATATACTAAAGTATCTACGAAGATTTAGGGATTATATGCTTGTGTACGGTGGAACAGATTTAGTTGCAACTGGTTATGTAGATTCTGACTTTCAGTCAAATGTTGACGAGATAAAGTCGACTTCAGGATGTATGTTCATGCTTAGTTGTCTGCAAGATTGCTTCGGTAGAAAACTTGGCAGGCCCTTTTACTAAAGCCTTGTCTCAAAAGGTTTTTGATTCTCACGTTCATGAGATGGGTTTAAGGGAGATATTCGATTGTTTATAGTGCAAGTGGGAGATTGTTGGGGGTTTGCCATAAAAAAAATGTATTTGACATCTATGGTTTCATTATTAATTTATTTATCTTGTTTAAACATGCATAGTAAGATTTTATCTACAATAATTTATTTGTATACTGATAGGCTTGAAAAGCACTATTTAATTATAACTGCAAGTGCACAGTATCTATGGTGTAGATATCGACAAATACAGGTCGATCCCACGAGGAGTGGAACAAAAACACACTAATTAATATTACGAATTAACTAATCAAGAAAGAACTAAATTTTTTT
>MVGT01001043.1:58929-80108 GCA_002174775.1 Macleaya cordata | reverse complement strand
CGGTGGTGAGTTGAGCTTCTTGGAGTCTTTGCTTCGCAACGAACCGAATGACTCACTAACTCTAACTCAAGTTACATTGACCATCTTGAGTTTACCTTTGACACGAAATTCGACAAATATGACATGAGTGAACTCATGGACCTAACAATATGTCATCATAAACGATTAAACAAGGTAAATAGATGCATAGATTTACGGCTGTCGTGTCTTATGAACTTTGTTTAAGATTTGGTTCTCGTAACATATGGTGTACCTAGTTACTACCCACGTTTCACCCGTCCCTATAGTTCACTCGAGACACTGGCCATGCGCCACGCGAATTCGATGAACCACCTCGAAATCCGTCCCCCGAACACTAGTAACCCTGACGGCGTTACTTACATGTCAAGTGATTCCGTAGACCTCACTTGGCGATTCCGTAGATCTCGCTTGGAGAGGACTAGGCCTATAAATGGCCTAAACTATGTTTGCATACAAGCCAAACAAGTTATTTAAGCACACATCAAGCTTATGGAGGGTAAATGCATATTAAGCATGTTCTCTTATGATCACCATCCAAAATATACTTAACCCAGTATTTAAAGATGCATTCACTACTATTAATACATGTTTAAACATAAACATATATATCATACATCATGTAGATCACAACCGTAAACATAAAAAACTTCATTAACGTCAAAGGATGAGACTTATTGACAAGGCCAGCAGTATCGATACTCCATTTTGGGAGTATCAATACTCCTTATATCTGTTAGATTCAGATGGGGATAGTATCGATACTCATTTTGGGAGTAACGATACTCCTCACATCTGTTGGCTACAGAGGAGTATCGATACTCCTCATATCTGTGTTCTGCACGATTTCAGACCTTCGATTTCACTTGTTATTACATGTAAACAAGGGTTCATGCTATACAAAAGTTAGGGTTTTATAACCATGCTTCTAGTATCATAGTTTTTATGCATAATTTCATTAAAAGACATGTAATCTTCATGTAACCCTAGATTCATACGTTCAACCACAGAGAAAATGCATACAACATATGTAGTTTAGATTTCATGCATTTATTCGTTAGAAGCAAATACCAACATCAAAGAAACCTAGATCTACACCAAAAGAGCAAGTTACTACTTGCCTTAAAGCAACCGTCTCCCAACTGCGAGAAAGAAGAAGAAGAATCCCTGCGCTCTCTCTCACGAACGTGATCACTGCGATCACTCCTCCTTAAACCCTAGGTTCTCCTCCAAGAAGCTCTCTCTCTTTCTCTCTTTCTCTCTCTCTCTTTCGCCCTAACTGATTGTCTTCTCTCTCTCTTCCTCTCTCTTGGTCGATCAAAACAAAAGGAAGGGGTTTGGGGGTTTTTAGTTTATATTTATAACTATTATGAATCCAAACTTACTAAAACTCTGTCAGGGTGCCCTTAACAAAAGTGGGCTGCCCTCCACCATTAATAACTTAAATTAAAAGGGTATTACACTTATACCTAAGGTTATTATTGGTATTTAATATATTTATAGCAGTTACAAAAGATAAGTTAGTTTTTTTAACCAATTGGTTTACTAACTTACACGTGCATCACGCGTGCAAGAGGTCTTGTATAATTAGAAAAAATTACTTATTATTGTGTTACCAAACACTCTCTAAGTGGTTGTCAAACGCTCTCTTAACGTTTATGCGAAAAATAACCTAGGTGTATTTTTGTTTAACCACTGGTTATCTATATATATATATAGATGAAATTAATGAAGCGTTTGATAGAAATTGTAGCCTTAGAGCATCTCTAATACAAATATCTATTCTTTCTTATGTGAAGTATTTCATTAGACAACGCCTTATCTACGAGGCTAGAACGTTAAAAAAAGGCATCTCCAATGAAAATTTCTTGGAGGACAAAAAATGTGCTGACTAACTAGGATGGGGAAGACATTGTGAAATTGAATATCTATAATAGACATTATGCTTCAAGCTATTCTAATTAGCCACCGCCACATACGCTTTCAAGTTTCTCTTCACATTGGAAAACTCTACACTTACTTGTGATTCTCACTAGTGAAAGTTACCCGCGAATATTGAACCACTTAAATTTAGAGAGAAAAGAAGTGAAAGCCCCACTCATTCTCTCTCTAATTTAAGTGGTTCCCCATCAACGGGTAACATCTACATACATGGGCGGAGCCAGGAATTCATAATGGGGCTAGTGTGGAGTCTTGTTAGCAAGCTACCGTTTAGCTAAGCCAAAAAAAAAATCACCCTTTTAATTCACGTTTTATATATATTCAAATTTTTACGTTTTTTAAAAATACGTATCAACAATCATATTTCTTCAATACACATTAGATTAAATGAGTATATTGTATTATTCACATTTTAAAACTTAACCCTATCAAGACTTTGTTGAAAATCAACGATAAAAGTAACATTGTTTTTGTTGTTATAGTTTCAGGCTTATACTAGTGATAGGGTTAGAGGTTTTGAATGGGCTAATTTTTTTGATGCTAATTTCCATAAAAAATCAGTCCATTCTAAAATTCCTCACCCCATTAAGAAGTGGTTGAAAATCAACGATGAAATGAACATGTTCTATAACTTCTAACTCCAGTCAAGGTTTATTAAAAATTAACGATCAGTGAATGAAACTTTTGATTTGCCAATTTGTAAGGGTTAATTTGAGAGGGTTAGAAGTCTTAAAACATGTTGATTTTCGATGAAGATTATCTACATGATAAATAGAACATATTCACTGAAACTCACTCCTTAAACCATCAATATCCTTCACATATGGGGGTTGATTTTCGATGCATTGTCCATTGCATCTGAAGTATTGAATAGTTATCATCTGGAGGGAAATATAAAGATTTAGAGGGTAGTTGATTGTTTAAGGTAGGAAGTGTAGATGCAGTTATTATAGTCTATAGTATGTAGTCTGTATACACAGTCTAAGTTCTAACACCCTTATAATATAAGCAATTTCTACTTTCAAGTTGCCCCAGGCTATAGACCTTGTTGCCCAAAATTAGGTTTACCCAATGCATTAAATCCCAAGGCAAAAAACATTATACATAAATTGACCCTGGGCACAAGTCCCCCTAGCCCAAGTATAATTTCTCCGCTGTCTATATATGAGAATGAGTGGGCTCATTCAAATTAGCATTGAAAACGGTGATGCTAGGTTTACCGAAAAGCCTACAAAATTTTCTACCGAAGGCAAAATCTATAGTTGATATATATCACTTTGGGATAGACGCAAATCACGAGAGTATGTGAAAAAAAGGTTCACAGTCGGATTCACTTTCGGTAAGAAATTATGTAGAATTTTGTTGTAAGTTTAGCATTATCCCATTAAAAAAGATTTTCTAGAGCAAATGTCAATTAATTCTACGTGGCGCCCAATCACATTTTACTACATTCACACCAGCATTGGAAATACTCTTATTGTGCATCATAAATAAACATAGGATGTGTTTGGTAGCAAGGAAATGTGTTCCGCGGAAATAAGTTCATTTCCATCACTTCCGCGAAATTAATTCCTTGGGGGGAGAGGGGGCCAAGGAAGCCTATTCCATGGAAGTACATTAAAAACTAATTATTAGCCACGCTTTTAAGTAACTGGGTTCTCATTTTTGTGGAATTAAAAATGTAAACAAACTGCAGAATTTGTATTGTTTCTGTGGAAGTAACTCATTTCCATGGAATTAAAATGCTATCAAACACAGCTACAATGATTTTGTTCATCCACTTGTTAGGTGGGTGAGCATCACAAGACGATATTAAGAGGGTGTTTGTTTTTTTCTGAAAACATGTCTGAATCTGACTCGTGGTCTGAATTGGGCCCGAGTCAGATTTCAGCTTGTTTGTTTTATTTTTTTTGAGTTTCTGAGTCATTATTTGAGTCAGAAGAATGTCTGAAAAAAGTGGAAGTTTTTTCAGTGAAAACATTGTACTGAAAAGGGAGGTAATTATCTGAGTCAGTTCTTTTTACACTTTTATCCTCTATATATTTTATAAATGACGAAACTATCCTTTAGAGAATCAAAGGATTTCTTCTCCTTTCATCGTTGAAGAACCCTAACAACCTCTCTCCATCTCGCAGCTGCAGCCATTGAAGCTTCACTTCCCTCTGAACTCCATTTTTTTCATCATTTACAGGTTAGTATTGCTTTCTCTTTAATTTCTTCTTACTTTCTTGTTATTTTTTCTTTTAAATTTCTTCCCAAACCCTAACCTAATTTGTGTTGTGAGTTGTGTGATAATCTATCGATTTCCATGGCTCTGATTACCAACATGAATCAGCCTGGCCTGGCCCGGCCGTCTTTAATGGCTGCGTGTATTGAATCCCTTATTTTTTTTAATCAATCTTGAGTAGCTTATGTTTGTAGTTTAACATATCTTTCGAAGAAATCTGAGCACAAAAAGCACAAACTTAGGTCAAGAGGTTAAGAACAGATGATGATTTCTTATTGCAGACTACCATATTATTCATCTTACGTTCGACGAAATGCCCCAAATGGAAATCTTGTTACTTTGTTAGTGAAGTGAAGGTTCTTGATTGATCATTGGCAGACTTTGGATTTTCCTTTTTAGTTCAGACTTTGGTTTACTTGGAAAGCCTGAACTTTGGGTTCCAAAACTCTTCTAATTTTCATACTTTTTTTGTCAATTTGGTTATTACTTCAAAGTTACTTGTTCTACTAATGAAAAAACTTAATTCTTACAAAACTGTTTATATATGACTAACCTAGATTAGAAATAATTATGGCATAAAGTTCACCAAACAAGCCCTAATTACATTAGTGCTCATGTGAGTTCTTATTATTGTTAAATAAAGTACCATACTTATGAGATTGATGAGAGTGTAAGAGAGAGAAGAGAAAATGAAAAGAGAAGAGGGAGTAGAAAGAAGAGAAGGAGATAGGATCAATCCATAAAAAATAATATAAATAAGGGCAAAAGTGTCAAAAAGTTACATAATTTATTAAAAGAATTCAGATGAAAAAACAAACAAACTTAAATTCAATCAAATCAGATCCAGATGATCTCAGATCCAGATGACTCAGGAAGTCTCAGATTCAGATTTCAGAAGAAAAAAACAAACGCCACCGAAGTCTTAATTTCGCACTGCTCGCGGCTAGGATTGTCTCACCTACTTATTACAAATGGGTGAACAAATTCTCCCAGCGAGATCAAATTCAAAATCCTCAACTAAAAAGTAAAACAGATGTCTCCACCAAATCAGAAATCAGGTGCCACGTACCCTCTTCAGTTCTACACGATATTTACGTGGCAGCTACCCATGAAACCCTTTCTCCAACTCCTCTTTGTATTTCTAGAGAGAGAGAGGGAAGAGAGAGAAACAGATAGCTAGAGAATGGGAAGCGGGGGTACCAGCAGTAGTACCGAAGAGTGGAGAAAGAATGCAGATACACACAAGATGAAACCAGAAGACGTGAAGGCAGCAGGAGTAGAGGCGTCGAAGAGGCCGCCAGGGCAGCAACCAGGGGGTGTACTTCACCAAAGGCGCAACTTACCCTTCTCCCTTACCACCATGGCAATTGCTGGTCTTGCTATCACAGCCGTTACAGCTTACTTCACTTTGTACGTTAAGAAAAAACCAGAAGCCACCGCCGGTGACGTCGCCAAAGTCACCGTCGGCGTTGCCGATCCTGAAGACACTCGTCCTCGCTAGTAGCTAGCAGCCGACGGTTGGCTTTAGAACTTAATTTTGGTACTGTTATAGATTATGGTGCTCGTATGACGTAGCTATAGGTTAGAATGTTCTTGATTAATAACTTGAAAAGGAAACAGAACATGCAGCAAAGAGAAGAGCCAATGTAGAAAACTATGTATGTGTTTGGTTTTTTGACAATTAAGTTCGCGTATATTTTCTTAAAAATAGCAGGGAAAATTTGATTTTAATGTTTGTTTGGATGTATACTGTTTTATCTACACTACTAGTGATTACTTTAGCACCATACATAATAAAATCTGCTCGAGTATACATTATTTTACGATTCCTGCATTTGACACACACATCTGCATCCTCTTCATTTTAAAGATCTTCGTTGTCATTTTGAAGATCTTCGTTAATCTTTTTAAAAAATTTAAATTTTGTCAAAAACTAATTGACATTTCTATTTTAAAAAAATTAGGAGGAATACAAATTTCTCTCACCTCTACTGACACCTTTTTTACTCTGTGTTTATAATATTTTTTTTATCTATAAATTCATACTAATTTTATATCTCCTATGCGCTTCATTCTCTTCGGATAAGCGCTTCATTCTCCTTGAGCCATGAGAGGGAGATGATTTTTTTTTCGTAACGACGACCTTTTTATCATTTAGGCCCTGCTTGGTAACTCAACAAACGTTTGAATTACAAACTTCGTCCCGCTTTTTTTAACATAAAATTGGTTAAAAATCCTTAGAGAAAAAATAATTAGTGTTTAGTATTTGATATTTTTAAAATACACAAAAGATTTCTTGATCATTTTAAAAAATTGTTGTTATTCTTTTAAACTTTTTAAAATATTGATTTAGTCCAACCATTTTATATAAGTTAAATTTCCTTTATTACCTTTTGTAACTGTCTCAACACTTCTTAAAAAATTAATGTAATAATTATAAATTTCTTATTTTTAAGAATTCTAATCATTCTTATCCTTCATAATTGTGGATAAGTTATTACAAATTTTTATACTGATTTACACGCGTATGATTATTATCCACGTGATATGAATCTCAGTCTTTAGTTTTAATATTTTTTGAATTTCGATGACATCTGAAGCGTCCATCTAGTTTTAATATATAATTTTACAAAATTAAGAAAAATTAGAAATTGTAGTAAAAGAATATTTTGTTCGGTTAAGAGAATATGAGAGAAAAAATAGGAATTGTAGTAGAGAATATTTAGTTTGGGTACAAAATAAGGGTATTATTGTCACTTACAATACAAACGTTTGACTAACTACCATTTAGGATAAAACACATATTTTAAAATTGTTAAATACTAAACACTAATTAATTACTATATAATGGTCTAAACTCCAATTTTATGTTTTTTAATAGAAAGGAGCGCTTGGTACCCAAATGCAAATCTCACTTATGGGATTCATTTACCGCGGGCCCACTTTAATGAGGCTAATTTTAGTGCCGAGAACGTTTGCAACTTCTTTTGTGCGACTCCAACCCACCAATTCGTCTCCTACACGGTCTCCTCTCTTCTGAATTAGATACCGAGGTGATGTTTAAATCTCAGAGATTACAACTAAAAGATGAGGAATATCGTACCGGATACTGAAAGGTTAATTTAATTTACTCCCTCAGAATTAATGGTGATTTGAACTTACCCCTCAAAGATCACGTATTTAACTTACCCCCTCAAACTCACAGTTTTCTTTCTTTTTCCGTTTGAAAGTGTATGTGCGTCTCGCACGGTCCTATTTGTGACCAAAATACCCCTCATGCACCCTTCATGTGATTCACTTAAAAGTTTTTTTTGAAAATACCTAAAATATCCCAAGCCCATGCCCACCACCGATTGATCTATCTGATCTATCTTCCATTGAAGGTCCATTAATGGTAGGGGTGTCAACGGGTCGGTTCCGGTTCGGGTATTAAGATACCCAGAACCAGAACCTATTTTCTAGCTCGGTTCCGGTTCCTATCGGTTCCGGTTCCGATTATAAATTAAGTAGTACCAGAACCGGACCGGTAAAAATAGGCGGGTACCCATCGGTTCTCGGGTACAATTCGGTTCCACTTTTAAATTTCTCTTTAATCCATTTTAAATGTGTTGGACCCAAGTAATGGCAAACAAATTAAACATAAAAAAACAGAAAGCTTTGACTATTTAATACCTTTTACGTCCTTTTAAAAAAAACACCATCTCTTATCATGATTAATGTCTGGTGTGGGAGCACCCACCACCCTCACCCAACTTTAAACTTTGAATTTCCCCATAAGAATTCAACACATCGTAAGACGTAACAGGTTTATAGATTTTTTAGGTAGTTTCATCGAAGATGTTAGACCTAAGTGTATGCTATCGAAATTCTAGTCATCCCATCCATTCCCATTTAAAACTTGAAAAGCCCTAAGTTTTTAGACTTAATAACCCTATTCTCCAAAGTTCTCCATTTTTGGCCGCCTACTTCTCTGTGGTTTATCTTCTCATTCCTCATCAACACACCTGTTAAGATCCATAGATATATGAAATTACAAGGACCATCCGAGGTGTAGTAGACGATACGCCATGGCCAGAGTTGATTGATGGCGTTTTGTAATGGCCAGACCTTCAAGCTTGGAGGAAATTTGGCCTCTACTGTCCTTTGCAATTGGCTTGTCCGTTTGATATCTTCTTGATGCCTTTTCAGTAAATCTTTAAATTCCTTGTTTTTCTTCATCTTTATATATTTAACGTTTTTTTCTCTTCCCATCTTCCATGATCTCTCAATCTTCTCTCATTCTCACCGGTTGAGTGATTAGATCTTAGGTTTAAGATGAAGATTTGGTGAACAAAATGGTAAAATTAAAAAAAATTATTATAAAATTGTAAAACAACAACCAGGTTGAGTAATAGAAATATAAGATAAAATTAATTTTAATCAAAAACCGTAATACCCGATTACCCGACGGGTACCCGATGGGTAGACCCGATAAGGAACCGAAACTAATCGGTTCTAGTCGGGTAGATCCGATAAGGACCCGTTACTAAATGGGTACATAAAATGGAGAACCGGTTCCGGTTCGGTTCGGTTCTCGGGTAAACGGGTACCCGTTGACAGCCCTAATTAATGGTGGACAAAAAATAGAAGCAGAGAGAAAGGGAGGGAGAGTGTTCTAGAAAAAATGCCAAGAATTAATTAAGAATAATTAAAACCAAGATCGTTGAAACCTCTCTCTCGCTCGTTGATTTCCCGACAACATCCTCCGACGCCATTACACCTTAAACTCTAATTTTGATGGAACCCTAGAAAGAGAAAATAAATCACTGTTTTTTGCTGATTTTCTGAAGATCAATCGATTTTCAGGATTATCCGACAACTAAAAACTGCATTTCTCTCTCAATTGATCACCACAAAGAAATTTTAGGTTTTCGTCACCGTGCTCCCTGAAGTGGTGGTTATAGGTGCAAGTTTCGACTTCTGTTTAGGATGGTTCATTTTTTAGAAGAAGCTTAGCTCCTAAATATATTTTAGGGTTTCATTTTGAGGATTTCTGGTGGATTTACAGTCTGATTTGAAGAAGAAGAAGAAGAAATTGGTTCTTTATTTGGTCGGTCTTGTTATAACGTGAGACTATGAGTACTCATAAAAGAAGAAATTGGTTCCTTATTTAGCTCTCTGCAGGTTTTCCTCTCCCTGAAAAAAAAAAGAGGCAGCCATGGCTGCCATTGTTGATGAAAAGGATGAAGAAGAAGATTAAGGTATTAGCTTAATCTCAACCATCTGATGTGAAGTTGTAAGATGGACCGTCGGATTTATCCCATAAAGTGTAGTAGGTTAGGAACTTAAGTAATCACGTGTTATGCACGTGATGGGCATTTTGGTCATGAATGAGACCGTGCGAGACGCACGTACGCCTTCAAACGGCAAAATGACGGAAACTGTGAGTTTGAAGGGGTAAGTTAAATAAGTGATCTTTGAGGGGGGTAAGTTCAAATCCTCATTAATTCTGAGGGGGTAAGTTAAATTAACCCATACTCAAATTATGATGATCGAACTCCAAATCCAGTCGATAACAGTTCGAGATCGAACAAGTTACAAGATCGAAAGATTCTTTACATCTATGGCTTCTTCTCTCCCATCTTTGATTTAGAGTTATGGTTGCTTCATAGTTCAAAGCCCTAGATCTATGTTCTTGTTTAAAAGAACTCTGGATCAGTTGCCCTAGGGTTTTTATTTTCGTTGTCATCTGTTGATAATGCTAGAATGATTTTCTTCTACTGCTACTTAATTTCAACTAGTGACAAAAGAATACTTATCAAGGATGATTTTGTTCTTCTTTTAAGTTATTTCATTCAATTGGTTTATGCCGTAGTTCGTTCATGTCTTAATTTCTCTTCTTTAAGTACTTAATAATTTTAACGAGTGGTGTTCTGCTGTTGCAAAATGTTGAGTATTTCAATTTTTGAATCATAAGTTAGGGTTACATTTTGGGTAGATCAGAGCACAAATTAGGGCATAAAAATTTTACTTCAACAAAAACATAGAAAAAAAAAATATTATGATTGTTTTTTTTTCATTTACAAGAGCATACCAAGCAACAGTAGTTTTTAACAGCATATTTGCAGTGGGTATACCAATCATTTACTATTGTTTACATGTAGGTTCACACGTCGATGTAAATAATAAACGCATTAGACCTACCAGTTGGGCTGCAGGGTGATGGTCAAAGATCGATTATTCATTTTTGTGCTTTCATAAGAAAAAAATGAAAACCACAATATATTAGAAAAAAATGAGCAAAATCCATTTTCATTAAATATAACATCTTTCAAATATACACACAGAGACAGACATGAGAGAGAGAGAGAGTGAGAGAGAGAGAGAGAGTTCTTTTGTTTCCTTAATTTGGACTCTTCCTCCATCTTCATCCTAAAACTATCTGTTCTCGTTCCCACTTTGGACGTTCATAATCCCTTTCCTCATAATGTCTGCCAGTAAGATCCTTGTGATCATCTCTTGATGAGCTCCTCCTGTTTGACTGTAGTAGTCCTTCCTTCTTTTCCAACTCACCAACCAATGATGAAGACGACGACTCGTACCAATTGCGCTGCCTCTTAAAATTTCTTTCATCGTCATCACTTGATTCATCATGATTTGAGACGACTCTGCTCCTCCTTTGTGCTCCACTAGACGTCCTCTCAGACCGGTGATTGTGGTGGTGCTGCTGGTAATCCACACTCACAGAAGGGTGAACAGTTGGCCTCTGCACCTAAGCAAAGTAGCAACACCCCATTGAATGAGTTCATATAAAGCATAACTCGTAAAGATAGAAGTGCAGACGTATCTAGAGAGAGAGACAGAGAGAGAGAGAGAGTTTTGGGCTTTCATCTAACATGGGACTCAAAACCCTGACTCAACCAAGGACAGAGTTGGATTTAGAGTGGAACATCAGTGAAAGGCTCTTCTTGTAGGTGATTTTAGCCATTTTGGCTTTCGTAATCTAACCACTAATTAGGATTATCTCATCACCTGCAAGAGCCTTTATAAGAAGAATTTGGTATGTCAAAGAGGAAAGCTGGCCTGGTAACAAATACCTGTCCAGTAATTAGACCACTAAATACTGCCACATGAGACCTAATATATTGCTGAGTCTACAAACGAGAATTATTAGTCTGATAAATAAACCTTATAATGGCTAATAATCAGTTACAAGTTGGTTTTCGGTGTCGCACAGAAAAGAAATTCATGGGTTAATTGGAACCAAGCGTATCATGTGGCAATATTTGATATAACTTTAACACATTGGACCAGTATCCATAACCAATACAGTTTCTCTTAGAAAAAAGTTTATGAAAAATTCAAAAGCCAAAACTTCTGATCATAAGGCCGTTTATAAGAGATCAGCAACCCAACCCTATCGGTGGACTCCTACATAGCAATGAAACACATTCTGTTTTTTCTTGTGCATAAAAGATTCTCTTGCCAAGCTCTCTGTAAATATGAATATAAACTTCCTACAGTACCATAAATAGAAAGGAGAGGGGAAAGCTTTGACATAATAAAGAGACGTACAAGTTTCGATTTCATTGAAGAAACATCACCACTGCTGCTCACTTCCCTATAAAAGTCCTGACCTTTAAAATATTCCCTGCTACAGAAAGAAAAAACAAATTTATAACATAATAATAATCGTAAAGGAAACACAAGCTCGCTTCTGCATTATTCTTTCAGTCCCAGCAGAAACAGGACTCACCTTCGCCATCTATTTTCTTACCAAACATTAAAGCATTAAAGAAGATAACGGAAGGGACTAAACTACTGCTTTAAAGAAATAAACTTCTTTATAAGGTTTCCTGAAAGGACTTATGATAAAATAGCAACGGGAACAGGTTACAACTATTTTCTTTAATAGAGCAGGCAGGGTTTTGGAGACCCCAACATGTATAGAATAAAAAGTAAAAAATTTAAACATCACAATGTACCTTGTTTCACGCCTTTCAATTTCACGCTTTCTACTCAGGTCAGCTTGTCGTGCCTTGGGCTCCTCTCTGCTCATAACATGGGGTGGTACTGGGTTTAAACCCATACCAAACTCTGAAAAAACCCTGAAAATTTCAAGTTTTCCATAAGGTTAGGCTCATTAGCTGTTCAAGACATTGCACAAATAAAAGCATTATATTCCCAAAAAGAATAAAATAGGATGAGTTTCTTCAAACTCCATAGGAAAGCAAAAGATAACACTCCAAAACTTGCCTCTGAGATGGAACACCTGGCAACAAATACCCTTGACCTCCAAAGGGGCCTTGAGGTAACATCCCTCCAATAGGGTAACCCATGTAACCATTATAAGGAGCCATATTATATCCATCCATCCTGGGTTGCATACCACCCCAATATGGGTTATAAGCTGAAGACCCAAAAGGCATCATATAATTTTCAGCTGCAATATCTTGAGATGTTCCCCAAAGCTGGTCTCCAGCTGCAACACAAGAAATTCAAAACAGCCAAATATTAAGATACAAAATAAATCCAGTACTTTTGAGGTCTCTTTGTAAAAGACAAGGAAAGCAATGACAGCCTCATAAATCTGGTGGAAACACAATATAAAAAGAAGAGGAAAAGAAAAAGACATCCTACAAAGAAATGTCATATGAACGGCCTGATATTTTAATTGAATAAATATGACAAGCGGACTGGAGCTTTCTTTGTAAAGCACAAGAGAAGCTATGGCTGCTCATATTTATGGTAGAAATTCGTTAGAGAATAAAAAAATTAAAATTATGCATCCCATAAAGCACTATTATTTATAATATTTTAGTAAACACTTCTTGCATTTTTTTGTCACATCCTAGAAGCAAAGGTAGCAATCAACTTGCCCAAAAGAAAGAAAGAAAGAAATAATTGAGGAGCATAAACTAACCATTAACGGGCAAGCGGATTTTCTTCTTTTTCGTCTTCTTTCCTGAGAAACAGAAGTAAATGTCAGAAAAAAGAAAATCTTTAATCTTTTCATTTAAGAAGGAATTTGTCTGAACTTCTAACTCTCAAGGTTAATATAATTTCCTTTCAAGTCAGTAACAGAAATCAACACGAAATTGATCCATGCATTCTCTACCTACAGAGTATTCACCTGGCTCACAAGCAGACAGCTTCTGTTGCACTTCCTCTTGCACTGATGGAGCATTACCCTGTTTCTTCAGATTCATTGATTCAATTTTAGCTTCAGATATATTAGCAGTTTTCTCAGTAGAGCCTTTCTCAAATGACTGTAGGGCATCAACAGGTTTTCCTTCATTTACCATCTCCTTGGCAGCAGGAGCGCCGTCCATGCGAGGTGAGGGCATTTTCTCCCTTGTGGAAGTGGCAGATAGAGTAGGTGATGGGACTTTAGGAAGTGAAGAACGAGCAGACTCTGTATCTGAAGGAAGTACATGTTGTTAGAGAAGGACAAACAGTTGAACCAACAGAGACATGCATATAACTAAAAACACAAACCATGACTTTTAAGCATGCTTCTGGTATTCTCTGAACTACTGTTATTTGTCTCGAGAATGCTGTTGATGGTGTCCCTAACTGTCTTATTAGGCACGAGGTCATCAGCAAGCATATTTGTAGCCCCACAAATGCACATTGATTTTGAGATGATGTTGCCCCTGATACCTGATTAAATTTCCATAATATGAAATGAGACTAAGTTTCAAAAAGCATAAAACATAAAGCAGATGCCCAAGAATTTGAATCAGTAGACAACAAATGAAAAAGTGATAATCCTTATCATTAAAACTGTCTGAACAAATTAAAAGCAGCGTAAGAGCAACTAGTTACACAAAACTCAGTGATACTGTTGCCTAATCCCGACTGGTCAGCATCACTGATTTTATTCATCCATTCAGTTCTATCCAAGTTCTATAACCAGAACTCCAAAATATTACTATTATCAATTTTAACACTGGAACTGCAAGCATAACAAATGGAAAAAGCACAAACAAATGCAATTGCACTAAACCAATAATTCCTAGCAACTATCTCTTGCTCCTCAATATTAACTCAGGTGGCTTGAAAAATGACAGAGAAAAATAATACAATATTTGCATGAGGGATTAAAAAATAAAAAACAGTACTTGCATATAAAATGATAATATAAAAGAATGAAGAATACTAACATTTGTCACAGAAGCTCTGGAAACAGCATTTGCTTGTAAGGACAGCATCTCTCATTACTTCTTTGCACAATGGGCAGCAGAGTTCTGGGGGAATATCAATCACAGGCCTTCTACAAGGTAAACCTACAATTTCCTTCTCGAAAGCAGCCCTAATTCAGATATAGAAGGTTTTAATTAAATCAGTATGGCTACAACAGAGCAGTAACAGCATGAAGAAAACAAAACCAATATCAAAGGGATAAACTTACTCATTTGGCATCAAAATGGCAACAGTACCACTTGGCAATCCATATGAGCCGTCTGGGGTGGGCATTAACATCGACTTTGGAATACCAGTGGGAGGCTTCATCCTTTTGACGTCATAACTAGGATCACCGTTTGTAGGGCAGTGCTGAATAAGATGCCCTGGAAATAAGAAATTCAAACAGTGAGGTTCCTTGACTTACTTAAAGAACGGGAAACACAAACAAAACAATCCATGTCATGGATGTCAACATACCAGGAACCTTGCATCTGTGACAGATGTAGCCTTCTGGAGGTGTCTTCCATTCCAGCCCACCTCGCCCTTTAAAAAAGTATGTCAAGAGACTCAAGACTCAATAGCTCACAGAATAATATTGTAAAATGAATGGTAAAGAATTATCCTAAAAATGCTAGATGCCAAAAAGCAACGGTTTAGTGCAGTTACTCAGATGCAACTCCTTGTTTTTTACTAAGTTGTTTTGCAACTCTTCTAAAAAGTTGCTTGCTAGCAAATAGCAATCCTTAAATACAAAATCAAACTGCCAAACAGGCCTTTTGCACAGAATAATACCAAGCAATAAAGGAATGAACTGTTTTTCATCAATCTCTAGAATCATAATGTTTAAAACATAGATTGTGGGATAAAAGAATTACCAAAACCCCGGCCGCCCACAGGTCTTCCACCCATAACCCTTCCAAAGCTTCTACCAGTGCCGAAACCCTCTTGAGATTGCCTGTGAGTCGAATCCAAAAACTGATCATAGGCCAAAAACTAATTAATCGTACACCACAACATGATATATATGGGAAGATAACTCACCCATGCCAATCCAAGGCAGGTGTATCGTTTAAAGCTTTAATCTTGCTATCCTCATCAGCTTTGTTAAGGAGATGAGCTTTAATCTTGCTATCTTCATCAGCTTTGTTAAGAAAAGGACCATCCTGAAAAGGAACGCTTGATTGGACACGCAACACTTTCGGAATATCATACAAATCATTTGCAAGTTCATTGCATTCTATCTCCTCTGACTGTAAACTCAAAATCAAACAAGTCAAGACTTCATTATTATTAGACCATTCAACTCAAACTAAAAAAACCAAATTATACTAGGGGAGATTAATGCTTACATATCTCATGAAAGATGAATCTACCGCAGGGGAGTTGCTCTTTGCTGGTTGAGCATCCTCAACTTTTTCCCTGCAGAAGAACACACAAATGAACATTAAAACTAAGACTTCAAATTTGCACAACAAGCACACATAACAATGATATGACCACTGCCAATGTCATGGTCATTTTACTTGTGCACAAGTTAAACAGAAAAAACAGAAAAAAAAAATGGCTAAAAATTGAGTTCAGGTATCAGGGGAACATAATTCATTCACAATTTTAGAGAACATGGAAGATATTTCATTTATATAAAACACTGCATTCAACATATGGTCACAAGTATGAAGATGTAAAGCATTACTCTTTTCGTTCAATAACAATGGGCAGACGAGGTCTTCCAGGAACCCGACGAACTAAAACAGAGGTATTTTTTGGTATCATCATTGCTTCATCTTGGTATTCTGAAATTGCAAAGAAAAAGTACAAAGTCTAGTAAGTTACGGCAGAGAGACTGGTTAATTAAGCCCATGCAACCAAAAATAGATTGGCAGTCCCACACCCCACCAATAAACCTCAATCTAACATACATCCTATAAATTTTAACCAAAAATAAAAGCACCAATTGTATTGAGATTCAAGCCCTAATTTTCTGTTTTTTTTTTTTATCAGTTTCAAGCCCAATTTTCATTAGTTGATCCATTGAAGAATTCTCACTTCTGCAAATTGTATCATAGTTCAAACGGATTTAGGTCACGCAATGACCTAGAACTATCAATTTCTGCATAGAAAAATCCCAAAACCATACCCCTCAAGGAATCTAAGACTAATAAAACCCAATTAAAAGGACAAGTTTTTTTTCCACTTGATCTACTTGAATGTGAAGATTAATTAACAAAATACAGAGAGAACCAACCTTCATTAGTCTGAGCGTTGGTGAGAATTAGGTCAAAATCGGTACCCTTTCCCAATTGCTTGGATTCGAAAATTTGTTCTTTCAAATTCAAAACAGATATGAAATGGCCAACAATAGGAATAGAAACGTAATCTTTTGCACTTTTGAACTTATAATACACAGCCATACTGTTTTTTTTCTATCTTTTCCTCTTTTCTGAAAGAAAAATTTGCACAGAAGAACATAAAACTAATTTAAAGGCCTTACAATGGAAAAAAATAATAATGGCCTGATATTGAAATTACAAGAACATAGATTTGGTAAGTACAAGCAAAAAAATCAATGATCAATCTCCTTATTTCAGTCTTGATCGTCTTCCACAGAAAAATATCTCTTCAGCGTCGATAGAGATGATTCTTCTTACGACTGTTAAATCACAATTCGGAACCTATCGATGTTAGAAGAATCAATAACCAAACTGAATTTGATCAACCGATACTTCCAACGTACGTGAAAACCTCGAAAGAGAAATTGCAGCCAAACCGAAGCGTCTGGGAAGAAGATCAAGAATGCTTAAATTGCGCGAACAAATCGATCTGTCTGATGAACAAATTCCTCTTCAATAGAGATCGAAAATTCTGCAACGCGATTGTAGAAAACTTACTTGAATAAGTCGGAGAAGAGAGAAAGGATGAACAAGTAATAGTTAGGGTTAGGGTTTCGATAAGAATTTGTTCGAAATTTCCTGCAGTACTTATCGAGAAACCTTAAACTTCAGTTTCTATTTTCTGATTCGAGTTTGAGAAACAGAATAGAATGAATCGTAGCCTCCAAAATCTTCTAATTTATAGATCCTCCTTCAAGTTTTTTCACAGTTTGGAGGGCATTCTGTTAATCTGCTCGCGTTAATATAATGCTCGCAAGAGTCGCAACTCATCCGTTTGCGTATAGTTCACGCGAGAAATCCACGTCATCCGGATACGCGTGCTGGGAGCTTTGTTGTTTCATCCCCACAAATGCGTGTGAGTAGGGGACAAACCGATTTTGTCCAACACGCGTTGCCCGTGTAATTTAGTTAATTCCTAATAACAATCCCATCTTCCAACCAAACTTCTTAATTTATCTCTATTAACCTTACACTTATACCTTTCTAATATTTTCCAGTGGGATTTACAAGAAGTGAAGATCATTGTCATAAAGAATCAACCCTCAAATCTTTGTTATTTGAACTTTACACGGGTGTAAATACAGCGTATAATAAGACATGTATAAACCAAATTTGATTGGTGGGGAAGATATAGAGGTGTTAAATGTGTCGTGCCAGCACAGCACGGCACGGCACGAGGCCTAATCGTGTCGTGCCGGCACGACTAAGGTAACCGTGNCAAATTTACTTTATGTATGAGAGATGGAGGTAGAGGTGTTAAATGTGCCGTGCCGGCACGACTAAGGTAACCGTGTCGTGCCGTGCCAAGCCACACGACCCACTAGCACGAGCACAGCACGGCACGGCACGCCAATGGCACGAGCACGGCACGGCACAGCACACTTACACGGCACGGCACGCCAATGGCACGAGCATGGCACGTTAAATGGCACCATTAGGCACGGCAAATGGCACGATTAGGCACGATTATAGCCGTTAGACGTGCCAACAGTCGGCACGTTTATAGCCATTAGGCGTGCCAACGGGTGGCACGGCACGACACGACACGATTAGGCATGGTTATCAGTAAAACGGCTACTTCCAAGGGCATTATGGTCATGTGCACCCTCCCCCTCTACCCCCATTTTTCTAATAGATAGTGGAGTTGATATTTTGTCATGGTGGAAATCAAATGGCACTAAGAATTTTCGAGTGCTTTCCATCATGACACGTGATTTACTAACACCTCCAGCGTCTACAATAGCATCGGAGTTTGCTTTTAGTGCAAGTGGCAGGGTTCTGAACGAGAGAAGGAGCTGATTGAATGAAGATATTTTAGATGCTTTGATTTGCGTGAAGGATTGGGACGATTCAGACGGTAAGATACAAAATGTTGAAGATAGTTTGGCTGAAGATTTTGAAAATTTAGAAGCAAATTAAACATTAAATACAAATAAATAAGCATTGTAATTTTTTTTATTTATTTATATATTCTAATTTTATGTTAAGATTAAAGGTTTGAGTAATGCAAATGATTGATAGTTGAGTTGGTGCTAACTTAGTTGGGATGTACTCAAACTATAGTGATGCAATTCTCACCTTTGTTTAGCAAAATAACAAAGATGTATTTATTCAATATTAATAAAAGTTAGCTTGTTGAGAGTTTTACATTTGATTTAATATTTGGCATTAGCAAAATAACATTTGACACATGAAAATTTCATTTTGCATATGCAAAATAAGATTTGACACATGAAAATGTCATTTGGCATTAGCAAAATAACATTTGACACATGCAAATTTCATTTTGCATATGCAAAATAACATTTGACACATGCAAAAGACATTTGGCATATGCAAAATAACATTTGACACATGCAAATGTCATTTGGCATTAGCAAAATAACATTTGACACATGCAAATTTCATTTTGCATATGCAAAATAACATTTGACACATGCAAATGTCATTTGGCATTAGCAAAATAACATTTGACACATGCAAATTTCATTTTGCATATGCAAAATAACATTTGACACATGCAAATGTCATTTGGCATTAGCAAAATAACATTTGACACATGCAAATTTCATTTTGCATATGCAAAATAACATTTGACACATGCAAATGTCATTTGGCATTAGCAAAATAACATTTGACACATGCAAATTTCATTTTGCATATGCAAAATAACATTTGACACATGCAAATGTCATTTGGCATTAGCAAAATAACATTTGACACATGCAAATTTCATTTTGCATATGCAAAATAACATTTGACACATGCAAATGTCATTTGGCATTAGCAAATTAAGATTTGACACAAGAAAATTTCATTTTGCGTATGCAAAATAACATTTGACACATGCAAATGTCATTTGGCATAAAAATGGCAATTGGCACGATTAGGCACGGCTATGGCACGAGTTGGCACGCTAATGGCACGGTTAGGTAGGCACGGTTGATGGCGGCACAGTTACTGACACATTAATGGCACGATTAGACACGGCTAATGGCACGACTAATGGCACGGTAAGGCACGGTAGGCACGACGTGCCGTGCCGAGTGATTTGTGTTCATGGCACGGCACGGCACACTTATTAATCGTGCCAGCCGTGCCTAGAGAAAAAAAATGACAGCATGGACCAACGCATAACATTATGCATTAGAACGAATCTGTTACTTTGTATACATTATAGCTTCATAGAGACAAAATGCACATACACGTGGCAATGCATGAAGAAGGCTCAGTTGAGCCACATTGTAGTAAAGGGCGGGTCCCTTTATACAAGCGTACTGGCCTTATATCCCGTGCAAGGTACGGGATTTTTTTTTTAAAAAAAAATTTAATTTTTTTATTAAAAAATTAAAAAATTTAGTTGTTTTAGAATTTGAGAAAGAATAATAGATTGGGCCATATGTTTATAATGTACGTTTTTTTAACCCACGCCTAAGAGAGAGGGTTTTGTTAACCCAATAATAGATAATAGATTGGGCCATATATTTATAATGTAGTGGGAGGATTTTGTTAACCCAAGGATTCTCCTATAGTATATTATAATAGATATATTATAATTGACCCAATTGACACACATGACGCTCTATAAAATCAAAACAAGGTACTAAATTAGTAATAATCTAATTATTAATAATATGTATTACATAATGTAAGAAAAACAATATATAGTACAAAAGAATTTTAATAATAACCATAAAAAAGATGATAAATAGTCTATATAGTATAGCAGGAAAAAACTAAATAATATTAATATTAGGATCAGAGTTTTAGAAACGCAGCGGAAGATAACGATTTAAAACTTTTTATTCTCTGATCCCAAAGGAACACTTAACAGTTGTGGGAATCAAGAAGGTTGGAGAAATAATTACCTTTGGAGCGTGGATTTGATTGAAGTTGATACTGAATCAAAGCTTTCAATCACACGCACCAATCTATCGGATTAGATCTCCTTTTTCTCTTATCTTTTGTCGTAAAACTTAAGCCCTAATTAGTACTAGCAGCAGAAAAGGAGACTAGGATTTCTTTTCCACAAAATTAGAAGTAGCTAGAATATAAGAAAGGGAGAGGGATGGGAGCCAATGATTTCTACAAGGGTGGTCTTGTAGAAATCGTCATTCCCTTATCTTATCTATACTATATTACTATAACTGAAGAGTCTGACTTGACGTGCTTATCTATCCACGTAGCACTCTACTCTCTCAGAGTGCCACATCAAAAGGAGTATGCCAACTCACAGACATTTAAATGAATCCATCCAATTAATGACCATTATTCTCTATGTAATTACTATAAATATTTTTTATAGGAAATTACCTTTCATAGATTATTTCTAATAGTTTCTAAAAATTAAATGCAATTTGTGAATAATTTTTACGGAAAATGAGTAGGATGCCCTTGCATGGGAAAAAAATTGAAGTAGAGGGCATGCTTTTTTT
>MVGT01001043.1:39528-58094 GCA_002174775.1 Macleaya cordata | reverse complement strand
TATTTTCTTACACATGACTCAATAGAACTTAAAACACGGATTGTATAAAACAACCTGTTTCCTGCACATGCTCACAAAACAAGTCAAGGAATCTTATAAAATACTAAATACATACCTTGAAGAATGTTTAGAGCATTTAATGAAGGTAGAGATAATATCTCTCCTCCTTTGTCAAAGCTTCTCCTGTTCAATTTCTCATTCATTCGAAATCGGTTTTGAGCAAATAAACATTCTACAAATAACTCCTCGACGAGAGGAACGCAACCAATGACTTGTTTTCACAAATCAGATGTGGGTCCCACTCAAAAATATGCATAAACATTGCTGGTTAGAATTGTCAAAACTGAATTTTCCCAACACATTTAAATGAATCCATCCAATTAATGACCATTATTCTCTATGTAATTACTATAAATATTTTTTATAGGAAATTACCTTTCATAGATTATTTCTAATAGTTTCTAAAAATTAAATGCAATTTGTAAATAATTTTTATGACCATATTAGAATCCAATATCAATTTAATGTCCATTATTCTCTATGTAATTACCATAAATATTTTTTGATAAGAAATTACCTCATATAATTAGTACATCAATTTAGTACATAAATTGTCGTAATTAATTAAGAATATAATTCCCTTAAAATGGTAACAGAGCATAAAATTAGTGCATGTATAGAACCTGAAAATTTAAAGTAGCAATAAATTTTAAAATCTTTGAAATGAAACATTTTTTCTAAACAATTATCACCTTAATTACTTAGATATAGGTTATAAATTTTCTAAAATTAATAAACATCTATTTAATTAAAAATATGTTATAAACTTTCTAAAATCAATAAGAATCCAAAAGACAACAATAACGTAAGATTATTATTTTCCCTTTTTAATACAATCAATAATAAATTCAAATCAGCATTAATTAGTATTAAACGAGATATATATATATATATATATACATATAGAAACTTCTAAAAAATAATCCAATGTATTTTTTTTCCTAATACATTATCTCTCGATAGATCAATTTCATTTATTTTTATGAAAACTTTCCATATGAAGAAGATGATTCGTTTTATATTAACAACATCATTTGCAAGCCTTATTCTTTATATGTTTTTGTAAAAAATTTCATGTTAGTATGTTATGATTCTAATCGTTCTTTTTGGTTCATGTATAGGTTTAAGAGAGCTTTAAAGTGGACATAAAACAACTACTAGAACAAATCGATACTACTACATACATACAGTAGGTTTCTTCACTTTATATTGGCATCTCATGATGCCCGGTCTCCTATTATAGTTAAATATGTATATATTATTTATATTATTATTATTATTATTATTATTATATTTTTTTGTTATAGTTATAACTTTATCTAATTTGATTTCTATTTTGCCTCATGTGCTATATATAACTCTCACAATTAACATTTGCATGGTTTTTCTTTTTATCTTTTCAATTTTTTCAATGTGTTTTGAATTTGATAATTTAAGATTATAAGTATTTCTATATCTTTATCCATTTGTAAGACTCAGAAATGCTTGGGTTGGGATTCTCTCTCTCTCTCTTTTATTTATTTTTGGTCTTATATTACTTTTTTAGGTTGGGAAAAGATTAAAATCATAATCAATAATGGTACTTCATATGCCATGCATACTTAAAATCTGGAGCATAAATTCTTAATGCTAAATAAGAATAAATTAAGTACGTAAAATAATGTATACCATCGTTTAGAACTTTGGAGTAAAGTTACTCCTTTATGATGAATGCTTTGGTTGATTTTGAAACAAGTTATATATAATTAAATTAAAGCTCATGACAAAAAAGAATTGGATGAGCAGCATGTCTTATTGTTTTGAATCTAACTGATTAGAAGTACTCATACGTAATGTTCCTCTATTTATATATTGTTTTCAGTTTTAAGATGTCTTCAATTTTATTTATTTTCATGGTTATTATCTTCTTCTTTTTTTTTCTCTATTTCAATCAAGAGTTTATGTAGTATTTTATTGAATGCATGCTAAATATGAATTATCATTATTTATTTTAAATTTTATGTCTTTATTCAATTATGACTCATAATTTTGTTTGTTCTTCTTTTTGTAGATGAGAGTTATGTTAAAACTAACATTTTTACTTTGTGATCTCAACTACTACAATAGTGTATAGGTTGGATTTAAATATCTGCAATTATAACTTGGGGCAACGTGAGGTTATCTACATGGAGATGATTTGAGGTTTGATTTTTGGCAACAATGTTCTCCTAACTATGTGTTCATCATATCTAAAAATCAGCTTATTAAGGAACTTCTAACCTATAAAAAATTCATTAAAAATCAACAGTCAAGAAAGAAGACTAAAATTTGCATATAATTTAATGGCTAATTTCATGGAGTTATAAGTTTCAGAATGGATTGATTCTGAATATGATGATTATATAGTGAGAAAAACGTCACCACCAAAAAACAGTACTTGAAGTATTTCCATGTGGGCCCTGCAAAAAATTTGGTTCAATGGTAGTGCAGTAAGCAATGGTGCAATATCCCAACTCTCTCTCTCTCTATATGTATTATTTTTCTTAAAAAAAATAATCATTAATCTTTTCTATACAAACTACAATATTGCAAATAAAATGTTATCTTAAGAATCATTTTTAAAACTTTAGTTAGGCTCTCTTTTTAATTTTATTTAATTTATCTTCATATAACTTTATAACTTTAAAATCTAAAATAGGTTAAACAATTAAAAAAATTTATCCCTATTTTTTATAAAATCGCATATCTAAGAAAATATTAATTTTATAAGAAAAATGATCAGTTCTTCAAATTAAATTATATTCTTTCTTCAATTTTGTGAAATGACTTCTTCTTCTAAAAAAAATTGCTTAGGCAAAAACAACATACATAAATTTAAAAATAATTATTTATTAATATAATTCTTAAAAATTATTTCAATATATGATTGACTTATATGTAAATAATTTTTTACTATATTGGTTATTCAATTATGAATATAGTCTCTCTCTATTATATATCTTACTATTTTAAATAGTATGATGATTCTATTTTATGGTTTACAATTCATTGAAACAAATTGATCATACATACCTTACTAATTTCATTACGACAAAAATTATTATGATATATAAAAATAAATTTTTTCAAAAAAAATGCCCGTGCTTTGCAAGGGCTATAAAACTAGTACTATATTACTATAACTGAAGCGTCTGACGTGGCGGCTTCTGCTATCCACGTGACACTCTATTCTTTCAGAGTGCTATGTCAGAAGAAAGTTGCCAACTCATCATCATTTATTTCTAATCCTTTCTAATTATCACATATTTATTCCTAATTATTTTTATTTTTAAAAAAACGGTGCAAAAAAATTAATGATTGTCTAGTGGTTTAGTGGTAAGAATTAATTACAAAATTAATCATTTCTAAAATTCTATACCCATTCTCTCTTCTTTAAACGGATTAATAACTTAATTAAATATCATTTCAATTTTCTTTTTGTATTTTTTATTTCACTATTCTTATTTGATTAATTTTCTTTTGTTATTCAAAAGCCATTTTTTAATTATTTTGAACTATATTTGTAATCAATTGTATTTTGATATCTTAATTGGTATATAATATTTAAATTATATAAAATTTTAATTTAATCTTGATACATTAGTATAAGATTTTGTATTTTCAATCTCCATAACATAAAATACTTTTTAACTAAAATTAAAATTTAATATTCTTTACTCAACATTACTAATTAAAGTTATGACCATTGAAGTTATATTTTTTTAAAGAAATTACTAAAACTTTTACAATGACAACTAAATCCTTCTTACTTTCAAAAACTAAAAAATTTGTACTTACCATTAATAATATTAGCAGTTACAACTTTTTAAATCACATTATTGTACCCACTATTTTTTTATTGATCCATTATTTACCCAATTAACTCATGTATCCCTTACAAAAAGAGCTTGGTGTAAGCACATTTTGTGTTGTTTCGTTGTGTCTCTTTTTCTTTCTTTTATTCTTTTTTTTTTCTAGAGTTCTCGCAATGCTTATAGTCAATTTCAAAAAATTTGCTCTTGATTTTTTGTTATACAACTCTTCTAATCTTAATTTTTCTTTACTCGCAGATAAAATACTAACTACTCTCCTAGATCATTTTGGTTGTCCAGCTCGATCCTACAGGAAGAGTGTAAAAAGATCTCTATGTTTTTTTTACGAATGTAAAATTCTTGAATTGAAATATACAATTTTTATTTTTCTTCAATGGTTTATTTCATTCCCATTACTATCCAATTTCATTCTTAGATGAAAAGTTTTGGGTAGTGGGTATCTTTATGGAAGGTAAACTCCAACTTCAAAATCTATCATGCTATGAAGAACATATTTTTTCTTTCACGATCTCAATAATACCACCTTTAATTAGCAAGAAATTAAGTTCAATAAAATTCAACTACAAATAATCTATACTATCTATATCTTAACCATATTACTGTAGCACGACGTTTGCTCTCGCTCTCTCTCTCTCTCTCTCTCTCTCCTCTTTCGGGGGCAGAGTGTTCGAGTCCGCGCGCTCTGGAGCTCTTGCTGTCTCCTGATTCTTTTCGTTGAGAGGAGAACTTGCTCCTTTTTCTCTTGATTATTGATATTATGAAATGTTTGGAATCACCACCTGAATTTAAGGAAATCAGGGCCCTTTAGTAAAAATGCTACTTTTCAACCTCTTTGTGAGAGATTGAACAACATCTTTCCTTTTAACTCGGTCTGCGTTTTGATTAATAGATTCTAGGTAAGAGAGTCCTATTACGGGTCGGGAAGGTGTTAAGCAGACAACTGCCCGACCGAGGTCGGTATTTACTTCACAATTAGGGGTATTTAGGTATATCTTCTATAAAACAACAAATATATTGATAGTACTTGAAATTGAGTGTATTGATATTGACTTGAAGGATTACATAGACTTGAACATATTACATCTTGAATTTAAAGAGCTTGAAGGTTTCGAGCTTACCTGAGCGCTTCCTGGCTGAACCGAGATTTGGGCAGAGGTTTGTTACTATTTCTCTCTTTTAAAGGCTTGATGGTTTAAATTTGGGCAGATGTTCGTTACTACTTCTCTCTAAAACTTCTCGTCCCGAGGGCAGCAGGTGGCCCTCGAAGAAATTTTTTGTTATTCTAAAAGACTTAGAACTAAACTAAAAGACTTGAGATTCAGAAGTTTTCAGCGTGTCTGGGTGAAAGAAGTTCTGAACTCAGAAGTTTAAGCTATACTCGAGATTCAGAAATTTCCAGTATGAAACATGAAGTCTGAGTGAGAAATAAACAAGGGGGAGGGGTCCTATTTATAGGCCCCTAGAGTCTATTTTTGAGCGCATCTTCAAGGTGTTCGCACACACCTTAAAGGTGCGCGCACACATCTTGAAGGTGCGTCGAGTTCTCTAAGTTTGTTCATCCCTTGTGGGCTGTTCCAGATTTTCTAGAGCTTTTTCCAATTTTCGACGAATTTGGTCCGTCGATAATATTTTCGACAGATTTTGTCCGTCGAGAACTACTTCAGCAAATTTAAGCTTGTTTTAACATAATCTTTGAGATGTTTTAGGTGGACCAAATTGGGGTGTCTACAGTTGCCCCTCTTTGGCAAAGGTCTGCTTGCTGGTCGAATGCCAAAGTTTGTTCTCTCGAAGTCATGCATCAAAAATTCTTTCATCCAAATTATCATTTCTTTTTTGCAGATTCTCATTTTGCCTTTGAAGTTCAGTCAAAGCATTTTGCTGTTCTAACTGGATTTTCGCCATTTCTTCTAATTTTTTCATAAGTAAAGTGAATTGATCATTCAGAACTGAAGTTCCCTGAATTGGAACTTCTACAGTATGATCTTCTTGTCTTTCTTCTTGTCGTTCTTCTTCTATCATTCGACGATCTGTTTCAATAACAGTTTCCTGCAAATTCAAAGCTGGATTCACCACCCCTCATCGTGTTTGAGCCATTTTTGCCGACCAAAGAAAGCTTGAAAGGTGATTTTCGATTAATTGTCCCCAAAATCTTATCAGTTCTTCGCAATTTGTGATGAACACAAAATGCTAGTTAAGTTCCCACGGACGGCGCCAAACTGTAAATGCTCTTAATCTACAGTTAGGAGAGTTGAAGAGGTAAAGAAGTAAAAAAGGGATGAATATTTCTGATCTCCCATTAGATGAAGGATGAGGGGTTTATATAGGCCCTCAAGTTTACATTTTACAAGCATACCCTTTGATTACATACAGTGCGTTGTAAGGAACGCTCTTGTACTCCCTATTTTTGTTATGACAAGTGTACACTTATTATTATGTATTTACACAATTGACATACGAAGTAGAAAAATTAATTTTGAATAATAGGATAGGGAAGAAACCTCATTTTGGTTTTGACAAGTAAGTGGGGTCAAGGGAATGCCAACCGAAACAAAGATGATGAGGTAGAAAATTTTGGCCAATCCTTCACTATGATGTAATTTGGTCGCCTTTGACTCTAAGTTGTCTTTAGTCTATGATGTAATCTTTTTTTTGGTAAACAAACAATAGGATATATAACATTAAGCACCAGGAAAAGCCCCGATTACAGATAGCGAGTCATTAGTTAGAACATCAAAAAGAAAACTAGGGGGTTCAGACCATATAACATCAGTTGTGGATGTTTTAGCCTTAGAGACTAAAGCGTCCGCAACTGCGTTGGCTGAACGATAAGCAAAGGTAAATATAGAACATTCAAAGTAGGAGGATAGTTTGATGGGATCACAGATATTTTTAGTGCGCCATCCAATATTTACAGACACCTGGTTTAGAGATTTGATAATATTAAAAGCATTTCCTTCAAAAGTAACATTTTTGAGCTTCATGTCTATGGCCCATTTTATTGCTTCCAGCGTTGCCAAACCTTCAGTTTCTTCAGTCGTGCAGGCTCTATAAGGTATCATCCTCGCCTTCCTTAAAGCACCAAAGGAATCACGCATAATAAGACCTGTACCATTAGCAGAGATATAAAATCCATCAAAGTTAACTTTAACATGATCAGGCCTAGGGAGGGTCCAGGTTTTGAGGGGAGGTTGGGACTTGACTTTGAAGATCAGTCAGATCGGATTCATCTTCCTTAGAGTAAATAGAAAGATAAACACTAATTGCATGAAAAGTCTGCAAAGGGGTAGGCATCTTATTTTTAAAAAAAAATTGGCATCTTACCTTCCAAATAAACCATGTAGTTGTAGCACAAATGGCTGCCCAGTCGCCTAAATTTTGGTTCTAAGAACTTGGAGTAGTAAACCAACTTTGGATCCAATTAAACATAGAGGATGAAAACACCTTAAACCAAATTAATCTAGCAAAAGGACATTCAAAAATCATATGTTCAATGGATTCATCATTTTTAAGGCATAAAGGACAACAGTTTATTACATTTGGAAGAATAGAAGCAATTTTTTTAGTTGTAGTAATCATATTGTGAGCAAATTTAAAAGCAAATAACCGAACCCTATGAGAGGTATTGATCTTCCAAATTTTTTTCCATAAACTATTGTGAACCTCTAAGGACCTAGGTCCAATTGAAGGTTCAACCAAGGTTCTATATAGAGATTGAACACTGAAAAGTCTTGTTTTGGATAGTGATCATTTTGATATTATCAGTATTATTTGGAGATAACTTAATCATCTTGATTTCGGATACAATATTAGGAGAGAAGTATGTGTTTAGGGTCAGTAAATCCCATGAAGGGCCAGCATGATTAATTAGGTGACTCACATGGGTGGGGGGATTGACTATGTGAGGAGAGAAAGAGGAGGGAGATTGAGGATATCATGAATCCAACGATCATCCCAGACGACAATATTCAGGTGATCAAAAGAACCTACATCACCCCATCTATCCATTTATGTTTGAACTTTGAATGAGCCATCCCTTCCTCCTCATTCTCGGAAAGAGCACAAAGTTTAAATTCAATTTCGAAGCATTCAGACAGGACGAGACCGAAACCAGTACAGATGATTGACCTCTGCTGAAAGTATTTGCTTGTAGGCATGGCAAGGATCTTGAGCTTAAAGTCAAATGGGTAAGAGGGTTCAATGAAACAACAATCTTGTAATCCTTGTAGAGATTTTTGACAAGCCAAGAGTTTTGTAATAGGCTATCGAGAACTTATATAACATGAACATAAATCTTCAACCTCTCATCAGTTCAGGTCTCCCAAAAATTTACACAGATCAATACCCAGAAGAAGCTTTCTTGCTATCAATTTATTTCTAGCATTGACTAAATATGACAATCCAAAAAATATTGGAACATAATGTGATTATGTGACTGCATTCAAAATTTCATAGAAGCATATAATTCCTTGTTTTATTACACACAGTTGATCAGAACAAAGGCCCAAAATAGAAATACAATCAACCACTTATGTTGAATAAAATCAAGTCTAACAATCCTCATAGGAATGAAATAATACATTTATATTCGGTTCTACAAACATGGAAGCCGGATAATTCATCAATAGGGATCGGGCAATACTTTTCTTGTCCACAGAAAATATTAATTCGGATAAAAGAAAACATAGAAGAAAACAGCAGAATAAATAAAAATGTAATTAAGGAAAAGATCAAAACATCATTATTTTAAAGATCTTAAGCTTCTTCAATTCAGGCCTCAGTTTCTACATGGATTACATCAGAAGAACGAAAGTTAATTGTATAATCATCCTCAGAAACAAAAAAAAAAAGATCTTTAACACCCAATTAAGAGATTCTTGGACTGAGCATGTGATTTATAACTCAAATATACAAGGCCAATAAACTAAGCCATATGAACATAACAAATAACTTAAGTGTATTTGTATTAAACTTAAAACAAAAGGAAATGCAAGGTTAAAGATATTCTTAAAGGCTCTTCAGTTTAGGTCTCCATTATTTTCCATATGGATTATCTCGGAAGAACGAAAGTTTTCTTTTAATCATCCTCAGAGACAAAAGAAAGATCTTTAACATGCATTCTCTTTAAAGACAGATTGGACAACCTGAAAAGTAAAACATGAAACCACGAAACAATTTCTGAAACTGGATAATTAAGAAACATGAAATATAATAGTTTGTGCTATTAAACTTGAAAGCTAAGACATTGGTAATACTAAAATTCTCTTCAGTTCAGGTCTCCATAAAATTTCCACTTGGATAAACTCGAAAGAACGGAAGTTTTCTTTTAATCATCATCAGAGACAAAAGAAAGATCTTTAACATGTATTCCCCTTGAAGATAGATCGTACAACCGGAAATTTAAAACATGAAATCATGAAACAAATTCTGAAACTGAATAAGAAACATGAAAGATAATAGTTTTTGTGTTATTAAACTTGAAAGCTAAGACATTGGTGATACTAAAATTCTTCTTAAAGTCTCCTCAGTTCAGGTCTCCATAAAATTTCTGCATGGATAAACTCGGAAGAACGAAAGTTTTCTTTTAATCATCATCAGAGACAAAAGAAAGATCTTTAGCAAAGTGGTGAACTTTAAATACACAAGCATTCATAAAAGCATCCAAACCCAACTTAGAACGAGTCAACCATAATTCAATTAATTGAAAATTACTTTTGCTAAATAACATCTACTCTCATATTGTCTATTATAAAATAGGTTGCTGTTGTTCACCCAAATTTAAGATTCAGACATCACAAGAAACAAAAAACAAAAACGAAAAAAAAAAGAAAAAAGAATAGATAAAAAGAATAGACAAAAAACAATACCCATGTATAACATTAACTCACTAAACCCTAAAACTTAATACCCATGTATAACATTAAAACACTAAATCCTAAATCGCAATTCAATCAATTGTTGCATAGCTCACTAGAAGTTTATATGTGGTAGCATGACCACAAAGATTGAAGCATGGAAAAACTTCGGACTTTCTGAGGTACCAAATACTTTTGTAGTTGGTTAAGATTTGAACCCCAAGATCCCTACTTTCTCCATTAAGATATCAAAGGAGTGGTTGGTGGGTAAGCATTCAACTTTCTATGTTTCACAGTAGTTAGAGAACAGCACAGATTTTTTCGAAAATGGGTTTGTCAAAGAGGAAGTTTTATGTGGGTTTGAAAAACAGCAGCTTATAGAACACAAGTATAACATCATTAAATCAAGCATATCCCTCAGAATCAGAACTCATCAATAAAGATCAGGCCACTACTTTAATTTCGGAACATGGTCTTCATAGGGATGCAAGATCATAATCTACCAGCATACAAGATAATAAGAGATCCCTAAGAGAGGAAAACAAATGAAGTGACATAAAAATGATCTTAAAGCCTCTTCAGTTAAATCTCAAAATTTCCGCATTGATCACATCAGTAGAACGAAAGTTTTCAATTAATCATCTTCAGAGACAAAAGAAAGATCTTTAATTTAGGGTTTTATGAACTGAGTAGGGCCTTCAAAACCCAAGTAAGAAAATCCAATAAAAGCCAAGATAATGCAATGTAGAAACATCTACATAACAACACAACCAGCAAAAACAATAAGAGAACCCTAAAAAGATCCTCCTTTTCATACTAAAATCACAGAAATATATATGCATTATATGATTCAGATTCACTCATAATAAGATTCTACCAAACTATGATAAAAATAAGGGACAATTAGCAATTAATATACCCCCAAAAAATTAATTGTGTTTGTGATATACCCCCATTTTAATTGAATTTAGGTGATATACCCTCAAGTTAACGGTTTCTGTCAAAAGGACCGTTAAGTGACCACGTGCACAATACGTGATGGGTTATTTTACCAAAATGCACTTATTAGGGATAATTAGCGATATCCCCCCAAAAAATTAATTACTTTTGCGATATACCCCCATTTTAATTGAGTTAGGGATATAACCCCAAGTTCACTGTTTTTGTCAAAATGATGTTAAGTGACCACGTGAGCAACACGTGACAGGTGCTTTTACTAAAATGCCATCATGTGTTGCACACATGAACTACTTAAGGCCCATATTTTTACTCTAGATCTTTCTTTATGCAACAACTAATTTTTTTTTGGGTTCTTCTCTACTGGTCTCTTTCTCTCTCATTATTTTCTTACTCTACAACTCTCCTATCTCTAGCTACCATTAATCACCTTCCAAGGTCTAGGCATGCTTGTTTGTTTCTTGGCCGTCGGATCGAGGTTTGATGTTCTAGCCGTCGAATTGATACATATAATGAACTCAAGTCAAAGGGACCCAAGGGTACTCTAGGTATTTAGAAAATACAAGTCTTAAGTAGTTCATGTAAGAGTATTTTTGTAAAAACACGTCATGTGTCGTGCACATGGTTATTTAACTTCTCTTTTGACAGAAATCGTGAACTTAGGGTTACATCTCTAATTTTAATTAAAATGGGGGTATATCGCAAACGCAATTAATTTTTTGAGGGTATATCACTAATTATCCCTAATAAGGGCATTTTGGTAAAATAATCCATCATGTGTTGTGCACGTAGTCACTTAACGACCCTTTTGGTAGAAAACTGTGAATTTGAGGGTAAATCCCTAATTGTCCCTAAAAATAAAAATAGATCTTACTTAGTTAAGTTCACTTCAGGCACTTATTTTCGTATTAAGACTTAAAAGATGCAAGCTTTGAAGATGCGAGATCGAAAATGTAAGCACCAGCCATTGAAAGTGGATATGAATAGATTCATAGAAAACTCTAGAAAGAAGAGTAACTCAAGTAGAAACGAAGAAGATGGAACATAGCTAGAGAGGATTGATTGTGAAGCCTGGCGATCTTCTAACTAATCTGGTCTGCACAGAGAGATTCCAAGTAAGGGAATCCTGGTACGGGTCGGGAAGGTGTTAGGCACCCGATAACTGCCCGATTGTGAGATCGGCCTCTACTTCATGACTAAGGGTATTTAGGTAGAATTGTCTGATTAAAAATTATTACATTACTCTAAGAAAGAGTGTGTACAAGAAAAGTAAGTTCTGCCCCTCTCTAATCCTATGTTTCAT
The DNA here is from genome assembly GCA_002174775.1 of Macleaya cordata. Classification (NCBI taxonomy): domain Eukaryota; kingdom Viridiplantae; phylum Streptophyta; class Magnoliopsida; order Ranunculales; family Papaveraceae; genus Macleaya; species Macleaya cordata. The sequence goes on along the minus strand of MVGT01001043.1, from coordinate 46,071 downwards.
ACATTTGAGGTTTTGGAGCAAAAAGTAAAAATTTGTACACTAGAATACACATTACGGAACGTGCAAATCTGTTATGCACGTCCACAAAGAAAATTGACACGTAGACTCTGTTGCCACATATCGAGATTGCAAATGGAATCATTTCCATTTACAAGCGAACAATTTGCATGTGAACTCAGTTGTCACATGCAAACGACCGCAGGGCGTACTCCGTTGGTGCCCTGCGAAAAAAATATAACCTTAGGTGAACTCCATTGCCACCTAGGATTGACACGAGTAAATAGACTCTGTTGCCATTCACAACTGCATAAAGACTGTGGAATCTGTTACCACAGACTTCGAGGAAATGCACGTAGACTTCCCTGATACGTGCAAAGCGGCTATTGACTCGTATGTGAACTTTGTTGCCACACACATGCCGAAATTTACACGTGAACTCCGTTGTCACGTGTCGGCATCCATAGCGTTCAAGTCTTTTCCTTCAACTTGAACCTCATAAAGTGATAAGTATAAATCCGTTATACACGTAACACGAGCCATTTTTAATTTTGAAAATAGATGACACACGCAAATTTGTTATGCACGTGACCCAGAGGAATTTTTATGATGAGACGTACAAATCCATTATGTATGTCACACCATTGTGCTTTTCTTTGCAACAAACGTGTGTGATATGCTTTTAGGGAAGATCTAGAAATCCTAATCCTCTAAGAGTATCTAATCCCTAGCTTTAAGTATGACCTACACCTAATGCAAGTGCTCTGTTTAAATTAAAAACCTTTGTTTCTCTTTTCTTATTTTTAAAAATTCTTGATTATCGCAAAGTGGGGTTCATTTAAGAATTAACCCAACTTAGTTAAGTGAGCAAGACCATCGACTAGACACGAATGTCGGGCTTACGTGCCCGTCCATGGTGGTCTCATATTATTACTTTCAAACAAAACATAACTTTTACCTACTAGGATCAAACATCACTTTTATAATAACATGAGAGTTATATGACATTTGGATCAAAAGTGAGTAAAAACAACTTTACAACAAACCCACAATTTTTCATGGATCAAAAGTGTATTTTTATGCAAAAAATAAAGAAGATCAACCATACATTCATTTCATGGGGCATGATTTTGCAATTTTCTTTTCATGTGATTGCAAACATGATGACTACATATTAACTACATCACATAATGACACTTTTCCTATCTAACATGAATCACTATAAGAAAAGCATGATTTAAACATTTTCCTTAGCATGATATCCATGAAACATTGATTTCATCAAGATGATATTTATATAATTCTAGTTATATGAAAATATCTATATGTAGTAAACTTCATCTTAAATATGCAAATCACATAATCTAGATTTCAATGTAAGCATACATGAAACATAATAACTAGTCAATAGATCAAAGCATAACAATTGGAAAATAAAACACCAAATATCATGAAATGCTTAAATAACTCATTTATTGGATGAACAACGTACTACATGGTTGATTTAATTCAAAATAGCTTGAGGTCAAGAGATTTTACCTAGCCTCAGCCCAAACTCAGAATGTAGCAAGAGATCCCACTTTAAAGTTTCATTCCATTTAGTTGTTTAAGCCTTCTTTGGTGAGTTTCCAATATGAAAATGGGATGAAAACTACTTTCTCTCACTAGAAAATGGGCTAAAAATAGAACTTGAAAGTGTCTGGATGTTTTTTGAAAAACAAAGAGGAAAACCCTAAGTTTCTCTCTTTCTCACTCTAGAAATCTCTCTAAAATATTGTGCTAATTTTTTCCCAAAATGAAAGGGTCTCACTCAAGTTGTTATTGTGTCCCTTTCTTCTTAGAGGAGCTCTCTATTTATAGAAAAAGGGGAGTGGGAAGGCTGATTTCGACCGTTAGATCATCAAAGTCGGTTAGGAGATCAACGGCCACAGTTCGTCCTTATCTAGAAAATGACAGAGGAGAGAGAAAGGTGGCAAACAGCTAGGTCTCATATAGCCGTTAGATAGAAAAGACGGAAACGACTAGAGGAGCTCTAGCCGTTGGGCGCATCCGCACAGGCGCTATACGTAAATCGAGATGAAAACATCAAGTAGAGAGACAAAAAGTTGAAAACGACCAGGGCTTATATAGCCGTTAGAGGGAAACGGCCAGGGTAATGTGGCCGTTGGGTGTAAAACAGCCAGGGAGAGGGAGAGAGAAGAGGAAAATGAATGGAAGAGAGAGAGAGAGAGAGGAGAGGGAAAATAAGGAAAATGGCTAGAGGGCTCTGGCCATTTTCAGCTGACGGCTAGGGCAATGTGGCCGTTTTGGGTTGATAGCCTGAGGCCCTCAGCCGTTCTGGGTGGTTTATGTTAAAAAGGCTGGTGGGTAATTATTACCCACCTCCTTTAATCACTACAAATACCCAGTGGGTATTGTTCACCCAATTAGAATACCTTCTGTTGGTGTTTTAATTTTGCGTACTTATTTCCTATTTTTGTGAACATTTGTATCGGTTTTTCTACGTAAAACTTTTAGTTTACTGTAGAAGTTGCACTTGCTCGCATCCATTGTGAAATACAAATTTTCTTGATAAAATGGTTTGGTTGCGGTTTCATGCATCTGTACGAATTCGATGTCTCACGTGAATAGGTGTAGGACCCACTTTAATATATGTGTATGGATGTTAAAATTTGGCATAGATTCAGCGGTAATGCTTGAGTTACAGCAAATTCTTACAGAATTTGCTACCACTCAAGCATCCAACGGTCAAAGTGATTTGCATCTCCTCGTATTTCGCATCCCATCCTAAAGTGTTATGAATCTCACCGTGAAATGTGCCTGCTGTAGCAAATTCGGTAGGGATTTCGGTAGCCCTAGCACTACCGTAGATTCAGTATTGTAATGCATCAATTTTAAACACATTAGTATTCATGCCATATGATAGGTGGGACCTAATTCTTCCTAAAGTGTCATGTGAGTTTGACTCCTTCAACTCAATTTATGCTTATAATTATCTAATGCTTTTAAATTTGATTGCAGGGAATGTCTTATGGTTGCTAGTTGCCAATTAAAGTTGTTGAGATGAGCATTTAAGGTGGAGGAATTCAAATTTTAAATTTCACATCTAAGTACAAAGGCTAAAGAAGTTGGAAGAATCCCATGACTCACCTATTTTCCCTCCACCTAACGTACCATCTCTTTCTCTTTCCATCTCTTTTCTTATATTACTCCCTCAACAGTAGATTGCATGAAAAAGGGATAGAAGATCTGATTGCTCGCACAATCTCTCTTCCTCTTTTGGTACAGTGGTAAATTGGAGTGTTTGATTTTAAAATTCAAATACTATACTTTGTAAGGGTCAACAGTAAAGGGGAATAAAAAAATCATACATAATATAGAGAATGGGGAGGAAGGCATGGGAGGATAAATAGGAGTGACAGAAGAAATCAAAGGGGCAGGCAACAAGGAGAGCAACCACAACCAGGAGTTCAATACTGCTTTAGAGTGTTCCATCCCCTCTCTGAGTTTCTTTTGTTTATCTAGTTCAACATTGTAATGGAGATTTATATTTTCATTAACATGCTTGGCTAAACTCCTAGCTAAGGCTACAATGAAGCCCTAACATGAGCAATTCTATGGTTCTAATTATTGTTCCTATTGTTTGATCTTATTGTTTTAATCTCTGTGTACTCTAAATTATTTAGTGATTAAGATCTTTACTAAGCATAACTAGTAGTTAGAATTATTTTCTTTAATTAATTTAATCTTGCTATTATAGTGTTCAAATTAATCTCTTTGATTATTTGTGCTTTAAATAGACAAATAGTACTTAGGATTGTTTTATTTTAGACTGAGTCATGGAGTATATTTTATTATTTAATTAAAAAGCTTAATGAACCCATCTTCGAGATAACATAGGATTATATTCCGTTTGTTATTCGTATCGGGAATAATTAATTAAATCATTAGAATATCGATTTATTTAGTGGTGGATTTAAGGCCTTAGTCGCTTTCTATTTCTGTTTCTGTTATTCGTCTCTCAATTCGCTCCACGCCACGGTGTGGAAAGTTTAAATCAAATATTTCTCTCTTATTTGTTTTTCTAATTTTTGGTGTTCAAGTTCTGATTCAATCCATGTGGTACGACCTCGTATATAGTCCATGTTTTACAATTGATTCGTATGCTTACGAGTTATTTCTTATAATTAGAATTAATCAATTAATTTGATTAGTTTGGAATTGACAACAAGTTTTTGGCGCCGTTGCCGGGGATTGTAACGTGTAGCTAGAACACTGGTTTTAGAATTTTTGTTGTACTTTTCTTCTTTTTAGATTAATATTTTATTTTTATTCTTTATTTTTCATATTTTTTTCGTTTTTTGTCTTTTTCAGGAATAGGTTTTGAGGAAAAGCTGAGAAAGAGAAGGATTTTACAGATTTGCAGAACAGAACGTGATTGAAGAAAAAAAAAGCAGACTCATTTTGGATCATTTGCGAATTTTATTTCACGTTGTTTCTTTCATGAATTGGATTTAATGAATTAATCACCACCTATTTTAGGAGTGTATACCTAAGCCGTATTTTGGGATTTCATCACCCAAGTATATTTACTTTCCACTAAAATTTGAGTAAAAAGATAATAGGGACTAAGTACCAATTCAATCTGGTCAGTCTTGAGTTTATCTCTACGCCTTCCCTCTTAACCGGAGCTAAGAGTAAGGAACCCTTACCCAAATCGGCCGTGAAGGGTGGAGAATATTGACTCAGTGACTATAGATCTGATTTGAGAAAGGTCAGGTTATTTGTTTTTGTTTTAGGGGAAGACAGGAAATTACGTGTACCCTCTCACGTTAGGGTAATCAAAGTGGTTTATCAATCCTAGACAATTAGGGGAAGGAAGGAATTACGTGCACCCTCCCACGTTAGGGTAATCTAAATATTGAAGCACAGTTACAAATGATCCAAATGAGAAGTAGGCTTGCCTATTTTTCTGCTCTCTGGTAATCTCTCTTTCTTACTTTAATTAATTCTTTTCTAGTTAGTTGTTATTTTTTATTTATTTATTTACTTTTTTGTTTTCTTTTGCATTTATTTGGTGTGATTGTGTTGATAGTCTATTCATTTTTTATTTTTTCTTCTTTTCTTTGTGTGAATTTGACTTTGTATGCGCAAGTGGAAACGCGACCATACAAAGCGTTTAGAAAGAGTTGAAATTGTTGAACCAGAAAAAAATCTTAATTATCTTTCTGATTGTTTAATGGAGCATCCTGATGATGTGTGTAACCAGGAAATTCCGTCAGTTAGGACTTTACGTGAATATGTGCAACCTCAACAGACTAGCACCCCTTCTTATATCATTTTTCCAGCAGCTGTTGGAAATATTGATATTAATCCGGGTTCATTAAATTTGCTTCTTAAATTCCATGGTTTAGACTCTGAGAGCCCGTATTTACATCTAAAAGAGTTTGATGAGGTTTATAAAACTTTGAATATTCATAATGTGCCTAAAGATATTGTGAAACTGAAAATTTTTCCATTTTCTCTAAAGGAGAAAGCCAAGTCATGGCTCTACTCCTTGAGGCCTAGAACCATAGCGACCTGGAATGAAATGAGTAGAGAGTTTTTTAAAAGATTTTTTCCTGTTCACAAAACCAACACCCTCAGAAGAAAATATCATGAATTTTTCACAAAAAGAAAATAAAACTTTTTTTCAGTGTCGGGAAAGATTTAAAGAACTCCTACTAACCTGCCCACATCATGGCTATAAGACTTGGAGGGTTATTAGCTTCTTTTATGATGGCTTGACCTCTAATATGCGACAATTTGTAGAAATGATGTGCAATGGAGACTTTATGAACAAGGCTTCTGATGAGGCTTGGGATTATTTGGATCTTTTATCAGAAAATGCTCAAAGTTGGGATACTTCTGACATAGTGGATAAAAATAAACCCAAACTTGTGTCTAACTCTAAAGGAGGCATGTATTTGTTGAGAGGACTAGGAAACTTAAAGTTATGGAATTGCAGAAAGCAAATGTAGCAAAAGCCACTGAAAGTGTGGAAAGTGCTTGTGGCATTTGTCAAAATCCAGAACACTTAACTAAGCATTGTCCCACAATTCCAGCCTTTCAAGAAGTGTTACATGACCAAGCAAATGCCGTGAATACTTACAAAAGGCCTTTTTCACCATACTCTGAAACGTATAATCCTAGCTGGCGGAATCATCCAAACTTTGGTTGGAAAAATGGACCCAGCATGAATGATGATAATAATCCTCAAAGGCCTTCATCTAGTACTCCTTATGTTCCACCACATAAGAAGGCAACCCTTGAAGATACATTACAAACATTCATGCAAGGATAAGCTCAGACTAATCAGAATACCATGCAAACTACCATGCAAACTCTTCAAGAGTTGAAAACTACAGTTGGAAGAATTGAATCACGCCTCAATATTAGAGAGAAAGGAACTTTCCCAGCTCAGACTCAGCCTAACTCGAAAGGTCAGTATGAGGTCAGTGATTCAGGTTCTTCGAACCCTCAGATTAAGCATGCTAAGGCTATCAG
>MVGT01001043.1:20100-38813 GCA_002174775.1 Macleaya cordata | reverse complement strand
TCTCCAATTTAGGTAAGCCATCTTGTTAATAAAATATAAGAGAGTTAGATCTGTTTTGATTTTTATTTTTTAGTTTTATTTTTTTTTTCTCTAAAAAAAAAAGAGATGGGAAGTTGGTATCAAAATAGCAATGTTTATAATTATTGGGATTCTCATCAACCTTATGAAAGTTTTGAGCCATATTTTAGAAATCCAATGATTATTCACAGATGTATCAATCATCACAATGGAACAATGAGCAATTTTATTGTGATCCACCCACATCATCATCATCATATTTTCCAGAAAATAACAATTGCCTTCATCGTTATACATCTCAATGCACATAGTCTATTGAAGCACAAAGTGACATAAGTGAAGATACTAGTAGAATTCTAAATCAATTTTTGGATGTGGCCAATGCTTATGTCCCAAGAGAAATAAGTAAAAATATTGATAGAATTCTACAAGAGTTACATGACATGAGAAATAATGAAGGAGATGAATGTTATTATGAGAACAGAGAGATTGTTACACCCAATGACCATAACTTATCCTATAGTGTTTCTAGTTTCACTTCTGATTATATTGATTATCATTCACCTATTTCAGAGGAGAAAATGTGGACTAGAGACACAATAGCTTTAGATGATGTAACATATCAATGTTATAATGATGATGACAACATGATGTTAGGGGAACATGTTTATTTTGAGAACATTGTTTTTGAGTCTCATGTCTCAGAGGCAGTACACACCCCTACTGTTTCCTTCTTCCAACATGTTTGTTCTGAAAACTTGAATAATGATGATGATAATGTGGGGATTGCAAATATTTTGAATGAGTGTGATGGTACACCACTTGTGTGTGAACTTGTACTTGATTCACAGCCTGAGGATCTTGTATCAACCTTGGAGGTCATTCCAATTGAGTACTTTGTACCAACATTTCATAGGGTTCCTAGTCTAAGGTTAGAATTAAATTCTTCTAAAATCTTTTTGGACTATTTTACCCTTCATGCCCCCACTGTTGTGAAGCAACCCTTGGAATCTGTCATTTTATCCACAACTAAGTATGTATCAATTGATCCATTTGATCCAATTTCTGTCCCAAGAGAACCTCTAAAATTATTTGTTTTGATTAACAAGTACAAATTTATTGCAACACATAGGTTTGGGGGTGGCTCTTTCACTTTGATAGTCTCACTTGCACTATCATATATTTATGGATTTGTGAGATTGTCATTATTTGTACATATTATTTTCTGGGTAGATTTTTAAATTTTTCGGTTATTATTTTATGGAGAGTTTGAGTCATTAGATTTTTATAGTTTTAGTAATTTGTTTGTAGAATTTTTTTTCTTTTGCTAGTGAGATTTTCTTTTCTTACGCTTGTTTTATTTTGTTGTGTCAGTTAGAGTCATTTTTTTTGTGCTAATCTAATATTTTCTCTTATAAAAATATGTTAATTTGGATTCTAGCACAATCAGAATAACAACATCATTATCTGGTAATCTCGTTCCTTATCTTTACTTATAATTTTCTCATTTGTTCTTATTAATGTATACATCTTTTGAAACATTGAGGACAATGTTTAGTTTAGGTTTGGGGGTGAGGCCAGATGCATGTTTTTTTTGCCATATTTGAATAAAAATTCTGTTTAAAAAAAAATTAAAAAAAAAACTCAAAATTTTAAGCTCATTGCCCTTGATTTATGATTACTGTTATCTTTAGTACCTTGTAATATCTAAGTCTAGATGATAAGACACTTGTTTCTTGAGATATGCTAGCTTGATTTCCAGTAACTGTATGTGTTTAGTGTGAGTTTATTTTATTACTCGACTGGTAGAGATTTCATAATCATATGATATGGAACAAATTTCATTATCTGCACCATTTGACTTGCATTTTTGGTGTCTATGTTCGACATTGTGTTGTTAGCCTGATAATCACCTAGAATGTTAGAATCATCTAAGTCTGATGAGCCTTGACTAGCTTGTTCATTTGGTTGGCTGGGATAGTAGATGTTGTACACGTTATGGAAAGCAACTAGTGAATTAGATCGGGTGTACTGAAAAGGGCTACCTCTTGCTAAGGTTTAAATGGGCTGAAGTGTTGTATTATTGTATTCTCTGTATTCTTGACTTTTTCTCTCAGTTAAAAAAAAATATTCAAATAATGAGAGAAAAGTCATTGTTAGCGGCAAAATGAAAATTTAAAGTGTAAAAGAAAAGAAAGTGATGAAAATGACCTTGATGTGAAAGCAAGTAGGGTGAAAGCCGTCAGTGCAAAACGCGAGTAAACTGGAATATCACAGATAAAGCCCATGAGGTATTAAGGTGAACATCCAAAATTCTCGTAGTCCTGAACAGCTAGCTTGGTTTTGAATCAGTCTTTAGTTGGTTTGACCATTTCTTAGTGATTATCAGTGTTAACTCTACTTTAGAAGAGCTAGATTACTATTCTTGCTAAGTACAGATCCCACTTGCACTCCAATCATAAAGTTTTGAGAATCTCTAACTAGCGAGTACTGATTTGAACTCTAAAATTTGTTTTTAAAAGCTGGGAATCTTGTTATACTATGTTCTGAAAATTTGTGCCTTTGATATGCTAGATCAATGATATTGTAAAGGTCAACTCATGTATGCAATGGTTATTTTTCAAGGAATTGTGAGCTTATTTTTGGAAGTTTAAAATTTTGTGGGTACATTTACTGCAAACCCTCACGAGACTATAACTCGTCCACTAGGGGTAACCTAGGGGTTTAAAGGCTTATTGCATTTGCTAAATGCAATCGAGAATACCAGCGAAAGTGGTGTAGTTAGAAATTTGTGTGTTTGTTTTGCTCGAGGACTAGCAAAATATAAGTTTGGGGGTATTTGTTGAGTGCATAATTATTACATATTTATCCCTCAATTTATATTAGCTAGTATTCAATTGTATATTATTTTTAATGATTTTTATGTTTTTGCAGATAAATAGAATTCAAATGCTTCAATTGTAAAATTTGGTTCAATTAGCCAAATTTATTAAAAGCACCCCACAAATCTATCAGAGGCACCATGAGAGTACATGCAAATGGCACATGATGACCAAGTCAATTCAGTCAAAGGCAGTCAAAATTGGTCAAAGATTGGAGTTTAATCACTAATGAAACAAAGAAGGCAAAAATGATCTTAATGACATCATCATGATGTCAAACCACATAAGCCTTACAAATCATCCAATACCAAATTAATTATCAAAGAAAATATCCCCACCATCCAATACCTCCCACTTGCTAATTTTATTTATTTTACTTAAAGAATTTAAGTGGGAAGAAATCTATAAAAGGGGGAGAATGAAGAAGAGAAAGGGGGGAAGAAGGGAGGAATTGTAGAGAGTTAGAGAATTGTATGAAGAAAGATATTTTGGGAGTGTAGTAATTTTGTAAGTTCTTTAAGATTTTCATCAATGAATACTTATTTTGTTATTAATTTTAGAGTTATGTCTAGCTAAATTTCTTTTCTAGGATTAAAGAGGAAGCTAGTTATGTGCATGCCATGATATTTAATCTTAATCTTAATCTCCCTTAATAATTATTTTTAGCTAAAATGATTTGTCTTCTCGTAATATTATTTATTACACTTTTGCTTCTTAATGAAATTAGTACATACACCTTTATTAATTGTGCTTAGATTTGATATAATATGCTTAACTATTGTTTTGATATTATATGCTTAACTTTGACAATTAATTATTGGAGTTGTTATTTTTTAAAAGTGAAGAAAATCATATTATTTCCTTGGTTATTTTAAATATTAATGAAAATATTTTTCGAATCTATTACATAATTTGTATTGGGTTTGAGTTATAATTGAATGGAGATTAGAGAGAGTTTAAATTGATGGTATGCATATAATTAGTGGAATCTTAAATCCTAGTTCTTCTAATTTTTGTGAAATTTTTATTTAGTTATTTCATTTGATTCAAATCAATTAAAAATTGTTCAACTTTAATTAAGTTAATTTTACTTATTCATTAATCCTTGTGGATCGACCCGTACTTGCCATTGTCTCAATAGACAACCATGCGATTGCGGTATAAATATTATTGAGTGATAAAATAACGACCAATCAAGGAGTCTTTAATAACTAAGAGTGTTGATAATCTTAGTGAAGCTCTTGAAAAAGAGAAAGAGTTTGATTATGGTAAGAAAGTTATTGCTCCATTTCCTTAACGACTACTCTCTACTAAGCCAAGAATAGATCAGAAGGATATTTATGATATTTTTCAACAAGTTAAGATTAATATTCCTTTTCTAGATGCAATTAAGCAGATACCGTCTTATGCTAAATTTCTTAAAGATCTCTGCACAATCAAGTGGAAGCTTAATGTGTAAAAGAAAGCCTTTTTTATGGAACAGGTAAGTGCTATCATTAAGCACAACACTCCCCCTAAATATAGAGATCCAGGATGCCCTACTATTTCTTGTGTTATAGGGAATTTTTGGATTGAACAAGCACTTCTTGATTTGGGGGCAAGTGTGAATCTCCTACCTTACTCGGTATATGAGCAGTTGGGCTTAGGTGAATTAAAACCCACCACAGTCACTCTACAACTTGCTGACAGATCCTTTAAAGTACCGAGGGGGGTTGTCGAAGATGTCTTAGTCCAGGTCGATAAATTTTACTTTCCAGTAGATTTTATTATCTTGGATACTCAACCTGTGCTAAATGTTAGCACTCAAATACCTGTTATTCTAAGGCGTCATTTTCTTGCTACTTCGAATGCCTTGATTAATTGTAGAAATGGAGTGACGAATTTGTCTTTTGGAAATATGACTGTTGAATTGAACATTTTTAATGTATACAAGTACCCAGTTGACAATGAGGATATCCATGAAGTAAATATGATTGATACAATTATCCAAAAAAGTCTCTCTACAATAGGTCCAAGAGACCCACTTGAAGCTTGTCTTGTACAATTTTTAGATTTTAATGAGGATGAAGCTATAAAAGAAATTAATTCTTTGTTGGATTCAGCTCCTCTATTGGATGCGGATATGTGGAAGTCTATATTCGAATCACTTCCAATCAATGAGACTAAACCACTACCGTCTTCCGTAGAGTTTCCTAAACTTGACATAAAACCATTGCCTAGTGAACTTAAATATGCATATTTAGGTCAAGATGAATAATTCCCTATCATTATCTCATCAGAAATTATTGAAGAACAAGAGAGTAAGCTTTTAGAAGTTCTTAGAGAATACAAAACAGCATTAGGTTGGACCATAGCAGATCTTAGAGGAATCAGCCCTGTTATATGTACTCACAGGATTTACCTAGAAAATGCCAAACCCACTCGACAAGGCCAAAGAAGATTGAATCCACATATGAAAGATGTAGTAGAGCTGAGGTCCTTAAGTTACTAGATGTAGGTATTATTTACCCCATCTCTGATAGTCAATAGGTTAGTCTAACTCAGGTTGTCCCAAAAAAATCTGGAATAACAGTACTCGAAAATGGAAATAATGAGTTAATCCCAACTAGGAAGGTTACAGGTTAGAGAGTTTGTATAGACTATCGTAAGCTGTATTCAGTCACTAGGAAGGACCATTTTTCATTACCCTTCATTGACCAGATTTTAGAGAGATTGGCTGGACATAAATTTTACTGTTTTCTTGATGGATATTCTGGTTGTAACTAGACTGAAATTTTTCCAGAGGACCAAGAAAAAACAACATTTACATGCCCCTTTGGAACATTTGCATATAAGTGTATGCCTTTTAGTTTATGTAATGCTCCTGCCATGTTTCAAAGGCTCATGTTAAGTATTTTCTCTGATATGGTAGAAAATTTTTTGGAGGTCTTTATGGATGATTTTTCAATTTTTGGTGATAGTTTTGATGAGTGCTTGCATCATTTGAAGTTGGTTTTGAATCGTTGTATTGAAAAGGATCTTGTGCCTAATTGGGAGAAATGCCATTTTATGGTCTCAAAAGGAAATGTCTTATGTCATATTGTTTCACCTGAAGGACTAGAAGTAGACAAAGCAAAAGTTGAATTAATTTCTCACTTATTTGTTCCTAAAAATGTTAGAGAGATAAGGTCTTTTCTAAGGCATGCTGGGTTTTACAGAAGATTTATTAAGAATTTTAGTAAAATTTCTAGACCCTTGTGCAATCTACTTTCGAAAGACAAAGAATCTGTTTTTGATGAAGATTGTATCATAGCATTTGAAAAACTTAAGACCTTATTAAACACTGCTCCTATTATTCAACCTCTAGACTGGTCATTACCATTCGAGGTAATGTGTGATGCTAGTGATTATGTTGTTGGGACGGTATTGGGACAGAGAAGAGAGAAACTACCTTTCGTTGTTTACTATGCTAGTTGAACACTAACTGATGCGTAACTCCATTATTCCACTATAGAAAAAGAATTGCTATCAGTTGTGTTTGCACTGGACAAGTTCAGGTCATACTTACTTGGATCTAAAATTATTGTGTACACTGACCATGCAACTCTTAAGTATCTTTGGTCAAAAAAAGATGCTAAGCCAAGTCTTATTAGGTACCTCCTCCTTTTACAAGAATTCGACCTATAAATCAAAGATAAAAAAAAGGTTGTGAAACTGTAGTGGTTGATCACTTGTCTAGACTAGTCCTAGATTCATCTTTTGAGACTCTTCCTGTGACTAAGACATTTCCTGATGAGCAATTATTCCATATCTCTCAAGTGCCTTTGTATGCCGATATCGCTAACTACCTTGTTGTAGGACATGTTCCATCATATTGGACTCAACAAGATAAGAATAAATTCTTTACTGAGGTGCAAAAATTTTTTTGGGATGATCCATTTCTCTTTAAAGTTTGCCCTAACCAATTAATTCGAAGGTGTATGCCGAAATCCGAACATCAAAGTATTCTTAATTTTTGTCATGCTGGTGCATGTGGAGGACATTTCTCAGGTAAGAAAACTGCTTTTAAAATTTTACAGAGTGGTTTTTATTGGCCTACTATTTTTAAGGATGCTTATTTCTTTTGTAAATCTTGTGAAAGATGTCAAAAAGTAGGAAGGATATCTCGTAGAGATATGATGCCATTGACTACTATTTTGATTGCTAAAATTTTTGATGTGTGGGGCATTGATTTTATGGACCCATTTCCTTCCTCTTTTAGCTATTTATATATTTTAGTTGCAGTTGATTACATGTCTAAGTGGATAGAAGTCATTACATGTAAAAAATAATGGACATAGGATTGTCCTGAAATTCTTGAAAGAGAACGATCTCTCTCGTTTTGGCACTCCTATGGCTATTATTAGTGACAGAGGTCCGCATTTTTGTAATAAGCTTTTTGAAAATTTAATGAGGACATATGGAATTACACATAAGGTGGCTACCTCTTATCATCTACAAACAAGTGGGTAAGTAGAAATTCCAACAGGGAAATAAAGGCTATTTTGCACAATACTCTGAACCCAAATCGCAAAGATTGGTCTTTACGACTAACTGATGCATTGTGGGCATATAGGACAGCCTTTAAAACTCCATTGGAAATCTCTCCTTACTGACTTGTGTTTGCTAAAGCATGTCATTTACCTGTAGAATTGGAACACAAAGCTTATTGGGCAATCAAAAAGCTTAATTTTGACTTGGATAAAGCTAGAGCTCACAGGAAACTTCAACTTAATGAGCTTGAGGAGATAAGAAACGATGCTTATGCTACTGCTAGGAGTTACAAGAGTAGAATAAAAAATTTTCATGATAACATATTCTTAGGAAGAATTTTGAGCCTATGGATAAAGTCCTACATTATGATTCTCGCTTACATATGTTTCCGGGTAAACTCAAGTCTCATTGGACAAGTCCTTTTGTAGTCAAAATATTTTTCCATGTAGAACTATTGAGATTGAAAATTCAAGTAATGGTAATATTTTCAAGGTTAATGGACAACGTTTAAAACCATTTTTGGAACATGTGATCCTAGCATTTGAGATCACAACTCTGGAAGATCCTGTTTACCAGGATTGATCCTTTCTTTTCAAGAGAATTTTGTTCGTCTGGCTGAAGACGTTAAATTTAGCGCTTTAGAGAGGCAACCCTCTGTCTTTTTATTTTTCTTTTTTTTCTTTTTGATTTTTGCATGTTTGTGGCTATCATCTCTGGAAATCCTCACGAGACACAACTCATCATCTTGTGTATGCTTGAGGTTTAACGGCTTGTTGCATATGCTAAATGCAATAGAGTGTACCTGCGAAAATGGTAAAATAAAGCTTTGTAAAAGGTGAATATTTCTTCATATCCCTATGATGTATTTTGCACCCATTATCTGAATTTTTCTTGATAGTAAATTGATGCTATATTTGTTTACATTGAGGACAACGTAAGATTTTGGTTGGGGTGTAGAATTCTACTTTTAATTGATTGGGATAATCTATGCAATAGTTGTATGTAGCATTCCTCCTTTCTTTGTCCTAAAAAAAAAGTATTTTTTATTGCATTTTAGATTTGTTAAGTATTTAAATTCTTGATTATGAAGGCACTTGATGAAATCGATATTTGAAGCCGATTCTAGTATTTGAAATATTTTAGTCCTTTTCACTGCTTTATGATTAGAGAATGCTTAAATTATTGATCTTTGAAAAAATTTCACTACACATCAGACAATATTTCTAGAGTGTAGGTTCATTTTAGTAGTCATTCACCTAATGATCACCTAGAATGATTGGAGAGACCTACTCTGATGAACTATGACTGTCTTATTCATTTGGTTTGCTGAGAAGTAAAAACAAAACTGGGTAAATTTTTGGAAGAAAAGAAACCAATGAATTTGACCAGGTACAAAGGAAAGGGCTACATATTCTTTTCTGATGAAAATAAAAAGTGAAAGAAAGACTCGAAAATGTGCTGGAATGAAAAACTATAGAAAAAGAAGCTCTAAAGTTCAAGGAGTATGTGCTACAATGAAGTAAAAGATCTGAAGAGAGTATCGATTCAAGTAAAGTATTTTTATCTTTTTCAGATGAATAGTGTGAAAGCCACCTTTGTAAAAAAAGTGAATAACCGGGAAAATCACAGATAAAGCCCCTTTGAGGTATTAAAGTAAACATCCACATTTTTCGTGATCCTGGACAGATCAGCTTAGTTTTGAATTAGATGTTCAGGTTAATCTGACCATTTTACGGTGATCAAAAGGTTAAACACTATTTTAGGAAAACCGAATCTTTAGTTATATGTCTGATTTCACTTGCACTCAGAATCAGTAAGTTTGAAATTTTCTAATAATGAACCAGTGATTTCGACTTTATTGTTTTAAATGTTTTGAATTTTTGCTGAAAAATTTATAATAATTAGTGCCTGAATAATTTTGAATTTGATATCTTAATTGTTTCTATTTGCAGCATTTTCTTTTCAACTTTTTCTGATTTAAATTGTTTGTGGAAGGAGGAGGATTGCTTATTTATGCTTTACATTGATTATCCTAACATCTTATTTGAGTTCTATCTCCTCCAATATATTTTGGTTGTCTGGATTGGGTACCACTGAGGGATGAAATGTTCTCCATAATTTTCTTATTCTTTTGTTCGTGGACTAGCAAAATGTTGACCCTTTCAAAATATAGTATTTGAATTTTAAAATCAAACACTCCAATTGACCACCGTACCAAAAGAGGAAGAAAGATCGTGTGAGCAATCAGATCTTCTATCCCTTTTTCATGCAATCTACTGTTGAGAGAGTAATATAAGAAAAGATAAGGAGAGAGAAAGAGATGGTACGTTAGGTGGAGAAAAAATAGGTGAGTCATGGGATTCTTCCAACTTCTTTAGCATTTGTACTTAGATGTGAAATTTAAAATTTGAATTCCTCCACCTTAAATGCTCATCTCAACAACTCTGATTAGCAACTAGCAACCATAAGATATTCCCTGTAATCAAATTTAAAAGCATTAGATAATTATAAGCATAAATTGAGTTGAAGGAGTAAAACTCACGTGACACTTTAGGAAGACTTAGGTCCCACCTATCATGTGGCATGAATACTAATGTGTTTAAAATTGATGCATTACAATACTGAATCTATGCCAAATTCTAACGTCCATATACATATATTAAAGTGGGTCAACTACAGTCTTCTCCTCCAGCAAATCAAAAATCTCACAAGCTTTCTTAATGTTACTACATTTAGCATGCATATCCATAAGAGCATTTGCCATACATACACTCTCTTCCTTACACCCTTTCTGCCTAACATAGTCATCAATCCATTCTGCAAACTCAAAGCTTCCTATCTTTGAGCACATAGAAACAACACCCAACATTGTAATCACATCCGGTTTTACGTTCTCCGAATCCATTTTTCTAAACAAAGCTAATGCTTCATCCATATAGTTGTAGTCACTGTAAGCATTGATCATTGTAGTCCACGAAACAACATTCTGTATAGGCATCCTGTCACACCCCGATTTTCGATACTCTAAATACGACCCGATTCACCGAGTCCGAAAACCAAGGCGTGATTAGTGTAATAGATGTGTAAGTAAAAATATCGAATAAAATTGATTTTTTTTACTTTTGAAACACAATGAATTTAAAACATTTTATTAATAGTCTACTTTAGTCAACATTGGTTACCTTAAAGTCAGGCCCAAGTCAACTAAGTCAACGTAAAGGTCAACTTAAGTCTCTAGCTAAGTCAAAGTCAATTCAAGTCAACAAATATTTAGGTCAATGCTCATTGACTCGTCAAATCAGTCCAAGTCAAAGAAAAATAAAAATGTAATGTTTTAAAAATAATTTTCGTATAAACTGCATACAGTCGAGTAAAATAGGCGTATCTACTTAACTGTAAATCCAAATTTTACAAATAAACCCATTATAAAAACTAGATTCACAGATCTACAATTTCATCAGAAATAGCCCAAGGCCAATTCTGAAAAAAAAGGGCACAAATATGCATCATAAGTACTGATACGGACGTGTAAAAACTCAGAAAATATAATTTCAACTTTTTAACAATTTTTGAAAAATCAGTAACTTTAAAGAGAAATTACTCTCTAACCCGAAATTAGAATACATGGTATAATACCTTTTTGAAAAGGAAAATTCGAGATCTATAATTTTATCAGAAATAGACTCGGCTCAGTTTTGACCGGAACATGTCCAAAAATACCGTTTTGTAAATCTGACAGTATGAATTACGGGAATTATACAATTTCGTATAAAACCTAATTAATTCAATTATTCTTGACGAAAATTAAATGTAAATTAATACATAAATTATACAATTTAAAACTTAACATCTAAGTTTATATGAATGTCAAAACAATAAGAATTAATACAAATAACCCTTATCCCAAGTGATAGAATAGTAGTTTAATTCATCAGCTATATTTATACAAATTTGATAATACAAGCTATCTGCTTCTTAATCTGTACATCTTTGAATCCTTCACCCTCAACGTAACCTGTGGGGGAAATTTAGGGGTGAGTAAAACTCAGTAGGTGCAAACTATCCAAAAATACTAGATTTGAAACATGCAAAAATTACCATATTAATGCATCAAAAAGAGATTTTTCTTTTTAAATAATTAACCATTATTTTAGGTCCATTACATCGGTTTCCACCGTCTCCTCAAGTCGGAACTCAACGGTACCTGCAGGTGTTATGGGGGTCTCCTATTACCGATACCATATAGATTTGTTTTTAATCTAGATAACAAGTTATTATTAAACTTCATTTAATTCATTTTTCTTATGAATAAAAACTCAACCCTTGCATTTAATAATTAAATTTAACCATGCAAGATAAATACATTTCATATGCAATTTCATAACAAAAACATAAAATTAGATTTTGTTTATAGTAGAGATCCCACCTACCTTATTTGCTATATCCAAATCCAATAGTGTAGATCATTGAATTTCTATAACCTTGTTGATTTTTGTAATATCAACAATATATAGAAAATATCTTCTCAAAAATAATGTATAGAAAATAAAGAGATGTTTAGAGAGTTGAGGAAAGGAAGTTTGATATATTGAAAGTGAGAGGAAGGGAGAGAAAATTTATGTTTTGAAGAAGGAAATAAGGGGGGTTTATATAGGAAAATTTTGAGATTTTATTATTGTTATTATTATTTTAATATTTAATTTTTTAATATAAAAAATATTTTTTTATTTCATTTAGTGGGCTGCTACAGTACATGGTGGCTACTGTAGCAGCAGCCCACGTTTTTATAATAAAATATTATTATTAATATTTTATTAATTAATTAATTAATTAATTTTTTTTTTAGAGATAACTCTCTTAAAGTATATTATGAGTTTCTATGCATATTACCATGTATATGAAAAATTTATTTTTCAAATCAATACTCATCCAAATGGGCATACTTTTATACTAACTTAATTATGTTGGTCAAGTGTTGAATATTTACACTATAGAATTTCTTGGGGTATTACACATCCTTTCAAAAACACGACGAACAGTGAACAAACACTGACATTTCGAATACATATCTATCAAAGAATTATAAACAATAAGGTGTAGGTTGGCAAAATTCTTAAGCACATAACTATGGAACTGTTTTCCTTCTGTCTAGGATCTCAAACAAGAATAAGCTTTAAGAATGCTAATTGCAGTAACCTCATTTGGTCTTACATTCTCATTAACCATAGGGCGAGAAACTAAAAGCGCCATGTGGGCGTAATCCCTCTGAACATACAAAGCAACAAGAGCATTCCAAAGAACTATATCACTTCCCCTTCCACAAACCCTGGTAAAAGCCCACATGCTTTGGTTATAAACTGAAGGGTATAACTGTCAACCTTTAAACCTTTTTTCCCCATATGGGCATAAACCAAAATTCCTTCTTTGGGATTCTTTCCCTCCAAATAACCTTTAATGATAGTGTTCCACGTGTAAGTATCGAGACCGCGATTTGATCTGTGATCGATCTTACCACACGTGGTTTTCCTGGGAGGGGATTAGATGCAAAAGAAGCAACAAGTTTTGTGGATAGAAGAGTGTTGTTTATGAGACCCGTGGATACCATTTGTGCATGCATTTGTTTGAGTTGGTCATTATTTTTGCATTTGTACAAGATAGGGAGGTGGTTGAGAAATGGGAATTTGGCGGTTGGGACAGTTGCTGGAAGAAGAGAAGGGCGTAAATTTTTTGATTCCATGGTAGAGGACCATTAAATAACACCATGGATGGAGAACTATAGATGCATAGTGGATCTTCTATGTAGAGCGGGGATGGTTACTGAGGCAATATTGGTTTAGCGAATAGAATCATGAATCGCTTACTTGAACTAGAGCTTGAGGATGGTGGGAAATATCACTACAAGAAATTTGGGTTTTAGTGGGGGTCGTTAGCCGCCGGTAAAAGCCCAAAAGTGGCCAGTAAAAGTCTTTACCGACGGCCGTATATGGTCGCCGCCTTGGTCGGTAAAGGCCCCGTCACTAAAGGTTTTACCGAAAAATTTTTGGCCGCCGATAAAGGCCAAGACTTTTACCGAAGGCTTTTGGCCGCCGGTAAAAGTCATTTATTTTGGTCACTAACCTGCCAAAAATGACCGAAACAACTGTCGTCAAAGATCAATACCGAAGGCCATATGATCGCCGCTAAAAAGTTATATACCGAAGGCTTTGTTGGCCGCCGGTAATGTATGATATACTGACCAAATTATCTCCCTCCGGTAAAGTCTTTTATGCTTAAGGCTTCCTGGCCGCCGCAAAAAACCCCTATTCCGAAGGTCATCTGGCCGCCGGTAAATGTCCCATTTNGATGTGGTGAAAATTAAGATTGTCGGAGAATACATGATTTGGTATGAATAATCACCTAATGGCTGACCTCCTATATTGTTTCCACTTACCCACATGGTTGCTCTGTCTTATATGATCAGTCCAAACAGTGCCATCCTATGTGGTATGTGTCATACATATGGAGAACAAAGTATTTTTCATCATACTTCCATCGCCATCTTTTATCTCAAAATAACACCACGTATCCACCGTACGTAAAAATATTTTTTTTTTGTCAATATTCTTGCAAAATTTTGTATACTACAAAAAATTATCTTGGTGGTGTATATCCTCGATATCCGTCCAACGGTTTCGATAATTAAATATTAACTGAAGCATATAAACTTCATGTTTACTTCCTCGAAAAATAATTCTAATTTTTCTACTAACTTGAAACAGTATNGATGTGGTGAAAATTAAGATTGTCGGAGAATACATGATTTGGTATGAATAATCACCTAATGGCTGACCTCCTATATTGTTTCCACTTACCCACATTGTTGCTCTGTCTTATATGATCAGTCCAAACAGTGCCATTCTATGTGGTATGTGTCATATATATGGAGAACAAAGTATTTTTCATCATACTTCCATCGCCATCTCTTATCTTAAAATAACACCACGTATCCACCGTACGTAAAAATATTTTTTTTTTGTCAATATTCTTGCAAAATTTTGTATGCTACAAAAAATTATCTTGGTGTTGTATATCCTCGATATCCGTCCAACGGTTTCGATAATTAAATATTAACTGAAGCATATAAACTTCATGTTTACTTCCTCGAAAAATAATTCTAATTTTTCTACTAACTTGAAACAGTATAATATTATCCGATATTATGTCAACATATCCACTTACAGGATTACATCATATCTAACCATCTCAAATGAGATCAACCAACAATTGGTTCCTGATTAATAATCAAATCACACAATCTTATTGATTCAATAAGGTCAACCGACTTTCTTCAAGAAGTCAAAACACATAGTACAACTCAAAATTTCTAAGCATTAGCACGGAATGCATCAAGAATGTCAGTGCATAATTATATCATTGTAATCATGCCAACTTTAAGTTTAGTTGACTAATAAGTCAAAAGTGTACTAAACATAAAAGTATTTTGTAATGTAACTTCGAATAAATTTATTCTCAAATTGAAAGCATATTTCTTCAAAGTCTAGACATATTCGAATATCAAGGTATTTCTATTCGTCATTCTTCACAAATATTGTGAAACTCATTTACTCATTGTGTCACATCATTTTTCACTAACTTCCTTAAATTAGAATAGTTCTAAGTGATATTTCACACTTCGATTTTCGGACCTAGAAAATCTAGCTCGAGGTGTAGTAAAACTGTAAGTTAAAACATTCAGTAAAACTATTTGTTTCACTTTTGAAATAATTTTCGGAGTTAATTGTGCACAGTTGACAACAATCACTGTAATTACCTAACCGTTACTCAAAATGGTACAATTGAACCCATTTTGAAAACTAGATTTCAATATCTACAATTTTTCTCTGAAATAGGCTGAAGCTAATTTTGACCATAAGGTATTCAAAATAGGTCATAAGTATACTGACCGTCTTGTATACCAAAATTCGTAAAATTTTTTTTTTTTTTACACCAAAATTTAAAAACTAAAATTTTGAAATTTTGCTTCGATTAATCTGTTTATTAGAATCAGGTAAAACTAAGCCAAAACTTTTATGCTTAACTCTTGTTTCTCTTCAGGTAATAAAAATATTTTTATTTCTCAATATTTTAAGTAAAATATCATTTTCTTTAGACTATTCGCATATTGTCAAGAATGCATCAGTCAAACTAAAATTGCTTTTTGAAATTCAGAATTCTAAATTCCTTAAGGTCAGGTTCATATGAAACTAGATTCATAATTTTATATTGTGATTAAAAGCCCAATATGTACATTTAGAAATTAACTCAAATAGAAACTATGTACAATTTCTATAAGTTTGTAACACTGATGGATCGAATTTAAAAAAATTATTTTGTATAACAAAACACTCAACAAAATTCTGGTATTTTTATATGAAATATGCATGTGAATTATTATTTCAGATAATCTAATCGAATTGAAATCTGAATTAAACATATTATGATAAAATTCAAATACTAGATATATATCGAATAAAAAATTCATTTTCTAGGTATAATATTGTTTGCTTAGAAAATGCATTACTTCCGCTGTATATGCTTAAATCATTCACCTTAACTGATATTAAGGTAATTCTAGGTCTAGATAGACATATGGTTATAAAATATTGTAAATTCACGAAAGAGAAATGATTTTGAAGTAATTTTGAAATTAAATGAATTGGTATTTATAGATTTTCTTCCACTGTTACTGTATCAGTGAAGTAGGTGAAATACTGTGGATATTATATTTAAAATAGTAATCAGGTTAATTAAAACATATATGTACTGTAAATACTGTAGCGACTGTAGGGTAACACGTGTAACTCACATTTTTTTTATAGCAAAAATAGATACTGTTCAAAAATATGAAAATATTCATATGTATGATACTAGTACTTACGACATAAAAATAATTTATTTATTTTTAAATTTTATTCATTTTATACAATGTATATCTACTACATTGATTTTGTATACGATACAATACAACGTATACAGTACTGTTCATATAAGATACTATTTCATTTGTATTATTATTTATTACATAAAATATTTGATTTACTTCATTTTGTAAATCTAGTTTTACGTGGTATAATTTGGTATTTTATACACCACTATTTGTTCGCGTGTATGTTACTATTCAAATATATATTACTATATATATTTTACTATTCAAAAATTATTTTTCTTGCATTATTTACTTTTTTTTAGTGGGGTATTTTTTTTTGAATGGGATTTTCTTGCATTATTTGTAAATCTAAGTCATGTAGAATAAATCAATATTTTAGTATCCATTATTTCGCGCGTATATACTATTTAAGTAGATAATCACTATTACGTGTACCATACTTTTCACAAAATATTAGTCACCAAATCATATAGCATGATTCGTATACAAGTTGTATAATATACTATTCATTAAATTCTCATCATAAAATTTAATTTATGCACTATTAGTTAAGGTCACTATTCCCGTGACACTATTCACATATACGGTACTGTACACGTATGCGACATTATTCACAACTGTGTTGCATTATTTATCTAATATTCTTTATAGAATATAATTCACATATTATTGTCATTTTGATACTATTCTTCGAATACCATTCACGTATACGATATTATTCATGTATACAAGGTACTATTCATATATACTCCGTCACTATTCATACAAGCATGTATTTCAATATTATTGAACATACATACAAAAATTAAGCATCAACTTGACTATCCATTCAAGTGTGATCTCTTATATGATTATGTAAATAGATCAACTTGCTTAACGCACAACTTCTATAGGAAACAAATAATTCCTACAAAGGTCTTACTAGCAGTAAACCTTAATTATTAAGTATATACAATCAACCGTATTATAATAAGATTTTTAGTTATTATCCCACCCCAAACAACACAAGGTTTATCCTATTTATTTTGGTTCTAAGCTGAACACATTCTTACTCCATCTTATAAATAAGTAAGGAAAAGAAAAGAAATTTTATATGATTTATTTAAGCGTGAAAATAAAACATAAATAATTTTGTTGTGAAAGAAAAGTTTATAATATAATAAAAGTTTAGAACTCACAAGTCCAAGAAATCAGGAACTTGTGCTCTGATACCAAGCTGTCACACCCCGATTTTCGATACTCTAAATCCGACCCGATTCACCGAGTCCGAAAACCAAGGCGTGATTAGTGTAATAAATGTGTAAGTAAAAATATCAAATCAAACTGATTTTCTTTACTTTTGAAAGACAATGAATTTAAAATATTTTATTAATAGTCTACTTTAGTCAACATTGGTTACCTTAAAGTCAGGCCCAAGTCAACTAAGTCAACGTAAAGGTCAACTTAAGTCTCTAGCTAAGTCAAAGTCAATTCAAGTCAACCAATATTTAGGTCAATGCTAATTGACTCATCAAAATCAGTCTAAGTCAAAGAAAAATAAAAATGTAATGTTTTAAAAATAATTTTTGTATAAACTGCATATAGTCGAGTAAAATAGGCGTATCTACTTAACCGAAATCCAAAGTTTACAAATAAACCCATTATAAAAACTAGATTCACAGATCTACAATTTCATCAGAAATAGCCCAAGGCCAATTCTGAAAATAAAGGGCCCAATATGCATCCTAAGTACTGATACGGACGTGTAAAAACTTAGAAAATATAATTTCAACTTTTTAACAATTTTTAAAAAATCAGTAACTTTGAAGAGAAATTACTCTCTAACCCGAAATTAGAAATACATGGTATAAGACCTTTTTGAAAAGAAAAATTCGAGATCTATAATTTTGTCAGAAATAGACTCGGCTCAATTTTGACCGGAACATGTCCAAAAATACCGTTTTGTAAATCTGACATAATGAATTAGGGGAATTATACAATTTCGTATAAAACCTTATTAATTCAATTATTCTTGACGAAAATTAAATGTAAATTAATACATAAATTATACAATTTAAAACTTAACATCTAAGTTTATATGAATGTCAAAACAATAAGAATTAATACAAATAACCCTTATCCCAAGTGATAGAATAGTAGTTTAATTCATCAGCTATATTTATACAAATTTGATAATACAAGCTATCTGCTTCTTAATCTGTACATCTTTGAATCCTTCACCCTCAACGTAACCTGTGGGGGGGAATTTAGGGGTGAGTAAAACTCAGTAGGTGCAAACTATCCAAAAATACTAGATTTGAAACATGCAAAAATTACCATATTAATGCATAAAAAGAGATTTCTTTTTAAATCTTTCAATAATTAACCATTAATTA
>MVGT01001042.1:103052-119482 GCA_002174775.1 Macleaya cordata | reverse complement strand
GAGTTTTGCACGGAGGATACGCCTGACTCTTGACTCAAATAGGTCTCCATTTGATCGAGTTGTTCTATCATGAATATTGACAAACCCTGGGGACCTTTCACGTGGCACGTGCTCAACCTTGCCACCGGCACTGTGTCTAGCGCCTAAGTGTGCTTACGGACCGTCGCCCATCGAGTCCGCTATGCATAGGCAAAGTCCCATGCCATGAATAGATTTATGTGTGTCATCCTGCCATTGGCACGCATATGCCAGATGCATATGCCCACAGTTCCAAGACCATGCCATGAGTTGCGCCATGGTCACGTCTGTCACGTGCTAAGTCTTGGTCACTGTTCGAGGGGCTAACACTAAGGAAGAGTGGTCGCAAATGTCCTTAAGTGTAGACTTCTTATCTAGTGACACGAGGCCTCTTGCAGGTATGTCCTATAAAATTTTACACCATGTGTGTTGGGTGGTCAAATGAGGATAATATCGGTGTCTATTGAATTGGACCAGGGTTCCGTTGCAGTACTCAGATATCACCATTGTGTTTTAAGGAAATCTCATATCGTGTGTTTAGACGGTTATATAAAGAATTAGCAACGAAGAATGCTAAAAAATGGTGGCCGCTATAGTTTTGAAAAACTGATTTTTTTTCCCGATACGTAACTAGTATTGTAACGTACCGATGGGAATTCGTTACGGTTCTAGGCCAACAAACATAATTGAAGAGTATCGCACGTTTTGCGATTCGTCTTTTTTGAAAAAATCGCAAAACAATGTGTCTCGTTACTCTCGTGTCGTTGAGATAAAGAGATTGGAAAGGGAGAGAGAGAAAAAAAGAGAGAGAAGAATTTAAGTTCAGAAAAGACTTTTTTCTCATAAAAAATCTCCAAAAATCCAAAATACAATAGAGGGATGCCCTAAAAAAACCTTAGAACAGTAAAAAAAGAGAGATGGAGAGAGAAAGAGAGCGGGGTTAGAGAAAAAAAAAATAAAGAAGCTACCCAAAAAATTTCCCAAAACAAACCCTAAATTGGAATGAAACTCCTAAAAAGTCCAGAGAAGAAAAAAATAGAGAAATAAGATAAATAAAGATAAAGGGAAGGAAAAGGAGAATAAGATGACCTAACTAGTTATCCACGACTCCAGTTCTCATCTCTTAATTCCCTCTTTCCTTCTTTTCTTTTGTTTTCTAATGGTTTAAAAGGTTTAGGAAGAAGATATACAATAGAAAATTCTTTTTGTGTAGTCTAGGTACATCCACTTTTGATGCATTTCGTTAAGAGACTAAATTTATAAGAGAAATTGGCTTTAGTGTATCTGAAGTACATCTAAACTTAATGTTATATATCAATAAAAGAGTTTCTGTAACGCCCCGTACCCAAAACACGGGACATTACGATCAGTCTACAAAGAAACTCAAATCTGGTAGAGTCTCCCCTATAAACTGGACCTTTTATCACCTGATAAGCATAGTGCATACAAAAATAAACACAGCGGAAGTAAAGAAAACTAGTTGTATACACAAGAATTTGCCACCTATTTTTTTCAACTGAAATCCCAACAACATGGGACCAGGAAATACCCGTCAAATGAACATTGACTAAAGTTATCCCATCCTCTAAGTCACCTACAATTAACTATGATATTCATTCTTTCACTCAACATAGATATATTTGTGATATAATATATGGTTATGTTTGTTGTTTCCTGTCATAATATATATAGCGAGAAAATGATAAAGTAAAAGTCGCATTCATATAAAAACAAAAGTAACAAAAGGCTCACAACCCGAGCCATAAAACATAAGTCTCAAAGTTAAAGAAATAGAGGTAGTAAATCATCAACTGTGACTGAAGAGAGGGAGACCCACAAACCCAAAACAAGGAATCCCTCGCCAAGTAAACCACATCACAGAACCACTTGGGATCCTACCTTGATCCTGAAATGCCAACTGTAAAACCACGAGAATAATTGGGTGAGAAACTCAGCAGGTAAGTTAACCATCCTAATACCATCACATGCAGCGGTTAATCCGATAAAAAGTTCATAAACATTTATAAAGCAATGCATAGTATATAGTTGATTGAAAACGTTCGAAAGAAATCCTGTACATATATATACAAACAATAGTAGTGCATTTCTTCTAGCATAGCTAAGGAACACGACTAGAGTAAACCCTACTCAGATCAACACCAGTGTCCGGTTACCCTCGACAGACACTGGTAAGCCACGTGTCCGGATACCCTCAACAGACAACGCAGCAAAGTAGCGTCCGGATACCCTCAATGGACGTGTACGGATACCCTCAACGGACGTGTCCGGATACCCTCAACGGACAACATACGCATAAGTAACATCAACACCAGTGTCCGGATACCCTCAATAGACACTGGTAACCTACATGTCCAGATACCCTCAACAGACAACGTAGCTCAAGTAACGTCCGGATACCCTCAACGGACATGTCTGGAAACCCTCGACGGACAAAGCGCGCATAAGTTGACGACTGCAGACAAAATAAGGGCCCCTATTAATCCAGAGAAAGAGCTCCTCACTCCCCTCTCGCGTCTAACACCCATCGGGCAAGCGTGTGAATCCTCAACTAAACTAGCTACTCAACACCACCAACAAATATGGTTCACCAAGAAATGATCATGACTTCTCAGACTTCAATAGATGCACCCATCTCTCTGGCGTCCCATTCCACCAGAGAGGTAAGAACTCCTAGCGACGTCTCAGATGACGTGTCACTTTTGGTCCATGACACTTCATCCTACAAGAAGTCTCTAACCTTTCATTGGCTTACCTCGATGATAGAGTATACTTAATATATATGTCTTGTTTCTTTTAAGTTAAAGTTCGAAAACCATTTTGAAATCCTTTTGAAAACAGATATTCTTTTGGATAAAAATTTCCTTTTTAAAATCCATCTTTTTGAAAACTCATACATCACGATAGCAAGTGCGACTAGCCCTAAAGGTACGGCAATCCAAGTCAAAGTAACACATGCACTAGTCCACCAAAAGCTTAAACAACTACCTTGGCATCAAGAAAATTTAAAACAAAATCCCACGATTTCAAAGGCTTCTCAAAACACTATAAACATGAATTCCAACATAAACTTCATTTCCTTGCATAGGACATGTTTTACAAAATCAAAGGTCATTGTGAATCACCATTCATGTGAAATGTTCGTAAAACATGATAATTTGTTAAGCATGCATTATTTGTCATAACATGCATTTTCCAAGTAAAATACAATAACAAGTTCTAAAGTTTTCTTCATCAAGATTATCCCTTGTTATCTAAAGTCACATGCCATGCCTTGGATACAAAATACATACGTATTAGTTCGGAACATGCATTTAAAAATGGTTAGGTGTTATTAAGATGAATTGACCACCTACCTTAAGCGATACAAGGACTGTTCACCCTTGTCACCAAAAAGGCCGAATGCTCCTAGCTCACAAGCTGGAGAAGAAAAATAAAGAAAACAACCATTAGGTTCTATCATTTAGAACTCTAAACCACAGCAAAGCAAAACAAGTACCAGTTAACCTTCGGAGCCTCAAACTTGGGCACCCTAAGTCAAAAGTTTACAAAGTCTATTTTAACCTCGTATGTCCTCATTCACTAGGCCTTGTTCAAGATGAAACCATAATTCCATAACCAATATCTTTACCAACATGAGGTTAACTAAAAATAGTCCCATAAGTCTTAGAAATCATCCAAATAAGAGGAATGCTCAACATACAATGTAAACCCACAAAGTATTATCATGTCCGTTCATGTATCTTTTATCTTTTCTCCAAATAATAAGGCACATTCATCAAAATCCTCAAAACAACCCAAAAATCTCATCCTAGACCTAAAGTTCATCATCAACTAGGGTTTTAAATTTCTCTTATGCTTTTCCATCATCCGCCTCCATCAATTCAAGATTTAACCTAAATAGTCCCAATTTCATTGTTAAACTCATATTAAAAATAGATTTAAAACTGAATCCTCAAAGTACAAGCATTTTCATTTTCTCAAAAATAAATAAGAGATCAAGGAGAGTTATACTAACCTAATGTTTAATAGATCAACTCCCAAAACACTTCCAACAACTTGATCAACTTCAACTCTTACTTCCAAGTATACCAAATTCATTTTACATAAAAACCTAAGCATTTAACCTCAAATAACCCCCCTTTTTTTCTTAAAATTGATAAGAAAACACACCTTAGATGTTTAGTAACTCGCCTCGAAACAACTTCTAGGTCACCTCCCAAACCCTAGATTAAGCTCCCAAGATGCTGTCCTATAACATGCAAATTTGTTTTCCTCAAAAAACCCGAATTTACATCATAAAAATCATAAGATTTAAAGCATTAGGATGATGATTTCTCACCTTAACCTCAAAATATTAGCCCATCTCATCACTTCTTCCACCATTGAGCTCCAAATCACCAAGATCTACACTAACAAGTATGTGGAACAAAAACCCTACGTTATTTACCCAGAAATCAGCTGAAAATTGGAGGGTTCTAGGTTAAAATCTTACCCCAAAGTATTTAAAAATGAGGGGGAAGAATGGGTTGAGTTCCGTCCTTTTCCTTCTTTCTTTCTTCCTTCTTCTCCTTCTTCCTCCTTCTTCCTCACGGTTCAGCTGTTGCTGCCGTTCTTTTTTTCTTTTTCTTTTTTCTTATCTTCTTCTCCTGCAGCTGCTGCTGCTCCCCCTTCCCTTCTCTTCTCAACGCACTCTCTATCCCTCTCTCTTTATCGAGTCTCCCTCTCAATCTTTCTCTCTAGTTCTTTCTCTATTTCTCTAACGATTTTCTTCTCCGCCCTCTTTTTTTCTTTTTTTTTTGTTGAAACAAAACCTCCAATTGGAGGAGGGGGCGGTGGTGAAGAACAGAATGGGGGAAAGGGGTGGCGGGTCTACTTTGGGTTACGGGCTGGGCTGTGGGTCAGGCTAACCCGTGTCCCCCAAACCTAGCTTTAAAAAAATCCCTTTTTTTTGTTTTTATTTTTAGCTCACTTCTCAGCCTCAAATATGTGCGTGTTTTAAGCATATCGTCTAAAGTGTTCCGCCTTCGATACGTAGGTCACTGACTCGTTAGGTCAAGTGGCGGGACTGAGTTCACGAGGTTTCACAATCATCCCCCCTTAAAAAAAATTTCGTCCTCGAAATTTGGTATACCTCAATCAAGTAGCCTTGAGTATTTATTCCACATACTCATTACTTTCATTTACATTACTAAATCTGCACAGTGGTTTTACTATGCCATTCAATTATTTTCCTCAAATGTTTTCATTCAATCTCTAATTTCTGCTAATAAGGCAACATAATCAATCTCATGATCAGATTACAATTCAAGCTTCTCCACTATAACTATCATCGCAATATCTAACAGAATTAAAATTCTATAAAATCCATATATCCTCAAGTATCTTCTTTTGCCTAGTTTGTATCTTCGAATAAATTAGGATATATTTCACTTAAAAATTCTAATCCAAACATTTCCAACATATTTCATTCTTTGAATCCACAATATTTGGTACAATAGTTTCATATAATTTGTTCACCATTAAGTGATATAATTAGATTGAATATCCTTGATCGTCTTCTTTTTCACTATTGCCATTATCTGGATGTGAGTTAGGCTAGTAGTATTACAACTATGTCAAAACTACTCCACAAACCCACACTTATAATTCGCAAAACCCCAAGAATTAACTTCAATAACTTTGATCACACAAAATTAATCAAGTACTACCTCAAATCTTAGATGGAAAGCCTAAGCAACCATTATGCAATATCATATACCACTAATATTTCTCTACCAAGGATAATTTAAGGATATTTCTTGAAGGTCATCTCTATTAATTCCACAAAGAGATTACAATTTATTGTATTCAGTCAATCCAGAAAGCATAGTAAGACTCTAGTAGCATCCACATAGAGCCACAAAAATTTACATAGGTAGGATAAAGAATGCGACATCACATGCTCCCAAGAGTTCCCTCTACTAGGAGATCCAATCCACTAAGTCTCTAATGAAATAGAGCTTAGTCACCTCTAACCCCAAAGCTGGGTACTATTCGAGCTACAGAGCAAAACCTAAGATATTTCCTTAGAAGTTTCCTCTATAATTCCACAACTATAGATACTCGGGCGATTGGCTAATCTAGCAAGTTAGAGCATACTTGCAGTAACCTTTGTCTACTCGTTTTTATCATTAAACCTTCAACTCTTCTCCCAAGTTGGGCTAGACCCCCAGCCACGTTGTCAAAATCTATACTTTAATCCCTATACATAACAACTAGTTGTCTGGAAATCTGGATCATCACCATTTTAAAGGTATATAGTGTTTCATACCCAAATCAATCCTTAAATCCCTTTCGAAGAAGTGAGTGTTGAACACCAACAAGCCTACCTTCACCCTTCCAAGTGAGCCAAGACTTCACAAAACTCACGAAGATTGTGCAAACCCTCACATCTTCCTAGAGGTGTAAGCAAGGTTTAGGCCTCGCAGTCACACAGGAAAAAATATAATTCACAATAAGAATCAATAAAACCATGAAATCTATAAAATAAGACTCAAAAACATAGTATAGTAATAAGTTATTTTTTGTATCTTTGTGTCTTTAAATTTATTTACGTCTTCAAGCTTTTAAAATATTTTCCTATTCTTGGTGGCTTTTATCTTGTTATTTGATCTACTCAGAGCTAACAATGCTCTGATATCATCTTTAACGCCCCGTACCCTAAAACACGGGACATTACCATCAGTCTACAAAGAAACTCAAATATGGCAGAGTATCCCCTGTAAATTGGACCTTTTATCACCTGATAAGCACAGTGCATACAAAAATAAACACAGTAGAAGTAAAGAAAACTAGTTGTATGCACAAGAATTTGCCACCTATTTTTTTCAACTGAAATCCCAACAACAAGGGACCAGGAAAGACCCGTCAAATGAACATTGACTAAAGTTATCCCATCCTCTAAGTCACCTGCAATTAACTATGATATTCATTTTTTCACTCAACATAGATATATTTGTGATATAATGTATGGTTATATTTGTTGTTTCCTGTCATAATATATATAGCGAGAAAAAGATAAAGTAAAAGTCGCATTTATATAAAAACAAAAGTAACATAAGGCTCACAACCCGAGCCATAGAACATAAGTCTCAAAGTTAAAGAAATAGAGGTAGTAAATCATCCACTGTGACTGAAGAGAGGGAGACCCACAAACCCAAAACAAGGAATCCCTCGCCAAGTAAACCACATCACAGAACCACTTGGGATCCTACCTTGATCCTGAAATGCCAACTGTAAAACCACGAGAATAATTGGGTGAGAAACTCAGCAGGTAAGTTAACCATCCTAATACCATCACATGCAGCGGTTAATCCGATAAAAAGTTCATAAACATTTATAAAGCAATGCATAGTATATAGTTGATTGAAAACGTTCGAAAGAAATCCTGTACATATATATACAAACAATAGTAGTGCATTTCTTCTAGCATAGCTAAGGAACACGACTAGAGTAAACCCTACTCAGATCAACACCAGTGTCCGGTTACCCTCGACAGACACTGGTAAGCCACGTGTCCGGATACCCTCAACAGACAACGCAGCAAAGTAGCGTCCGGATACCCTCAATGGACGTGTACGGATACCCTCAACGGACGTGTCCGGATACCCTCAACGGACAACATACGCATAAGTAACATCAACACCAGTGTCCGGATACCCTCAATAGACACTGGTAACCTACATGTCCAGATACCCTCAACAGACAACGTAGCTCAAGTAACGTCCGGATACCCTCAACGGACATGTCTGGAAACCCTCGACGGACAAAGCGCGCATAAGTTGACGACTGCAGACAAAATAAGGGCCCCTATTAATCCAGAGAAAGAGCTCCTCACTCCCCTCTCGCGTCTAACACCCATCGGGCAAGCGTGTGAATCCTCAACTAAACTAGCTACTCAACACCACCAACAAATATGGTTCACCAAGAAATGATCATGACTTCTCAGACTTCAATAGATGCACCCATCTCTCTGGCGTCCCATTCCACCAGAGAGGTAAGAACTCCTAGCGACGTCTCAGATGACGTGTCACTTTTGGTCCATGACACTTCATCCTACAAGAAGTCTCTAACCTTTCATTGGCTTACCTCGATGATAGAGTATACTTAATATATATGTCTTGTTTCTTTTAAGTTAAAGTTCGAAAACCATTTTGAAATCCTTTTGAAAACAGATATTCTTTTGGATAAAAATTTCCTTTTTAAGATCCATCTTTATGAAAACTCATACATCACGATAGCAAGTGCGACTAGCCCTAAAGGTACGGCAATCCAAGTCAAAGTAACACATGCACTAGTCCACCAAAAGCTTAAACAACTACCTTGGCATCAAGAAAATTTAAAACAAAATCCCACGATTTCAAAGGCTTCTCAAAACACTATAAACATGAATTCCAACATAAACTTCATTTCCTTGCATAGGACATGTTTTACAAAATCAAAGGTCATTGTGAATCACCATTCATGTGAAATGTTCGTAAAACATGATAATTTGTTAAGCATGCATTATTTGTCATAACATGCATTTTCCAAGTAAAATACAATAACAAGTTCTAAAGTTTTCTTCATCATGATTATCCCTTGTTATCTAAAGTCACATGCCATGCCTTGGATACAAAATACATACATATTAGTTCAAAATATGCATTTAAAAATGGTTGGGTGTTATTAAGATGAATTGACCACCTACCTTAAGCGATACAAGAACTGTTCACCCTTGTCACCAAAAAGGCTGAAGGATCCTAGCTCACAAGCTGGAGAAGAAAAATAAAGAAAACAACCATTAGGTTCTATCATTTAGAACCCTAAACCACAGCAAAGCAAAACAAGTACCAGTTAACCTTCAGAGCCTCAAACTTGGGCACCCTAAGTCAAAAGTCGACAAAGTCTATTTTAACCTCGTATGCCCTCATCCACTAGGCCTTGTTCAAGATGAAACCATAATTCCATAACCAATATCTTTACCAACATGAGGTTAACTAAAAATAGTCCCATAAGTCTTAGAAATCATCCAAATAAGAGGAATGCTCAATATACAATGTAAACCCACAGAGTATTATCATGTCCGTTCATGTATCTTTGATCTTTTCTCCAAATAATAAGGCACATTCATCAAAATCCTCAAAACAGCCCAAAAATCTCATCCTAGACCTAAAGTTCATCATCAACTAGGGTTTTAAATTTCTCTAATGCTTTTCCATCATCCACCTCCCTCAATTCAAGATTTAACCTAAACAGTCCAAATTTCATTGTTAAACTCATATTAAAAATAGATCTAAAACTGAATCCTCAAAGTACAAGCATTTTCATTTTCTCAAAAATAAATCCGAGATCAAGGAGAGTTATAATAACCTAAGGTTTGATAGATCAACTCCCAAAACATTTCCAACAACTTGATTAACTTCAACTCTTACTTCCTAGTATACCAAATTCATTTTACATAAAAACCTTTTTACATCATAAAAATCACAAGATTTAAAGCATTAGGGTGCTAATTTCTCACCTTAACCTCAAAATATTAGCCCATCTCATCACCTCTTCCACCATTGAGCTCCAAAGCATTAAGATCTACACTAACAAGCATGTGGAACAAAAACGCTAGGTTATTTACCCAGAAATCAGCTAAAAATTGAAGGGTTCTAGGTTAAAATCTTGCCCCAAATTGTTTGAAAATGAGGGGGAAGAATGGGCTGAGTACACTTTCTTCCTCTTCCTTCTTTCTTTCTTCCTTCTTCTCCTTCTTCCTCCTTCTTCCTCACGGTTCAGTTGTTGCTGCCATTCTTTTTTTTCTTTTTCTTTTTCTTTTTTTTTTCTTCTCTTCTTCTCCTGCAGCTGTTGCTACTCCCCCTTCCCTTCTCTTCTCAATGCATTCTCTCTCCCTCTCTCTGTCTAGTCTCCCTCTCAATCTTTCTCTCTAGCTCTTTTTCTATTTCTCTAACGATTTTCTTCTCCCCCCTCTTTCTTTCTTTTTTTTTGTTGAAACAAAACCTCCAATTGCAGGAGGGGGCAGATTGGGGGAAAGGGGTGGCGGGTCTAGTTTGGGTCACGGGCTGGGCTGTGGGTCAGGCCAACTCGTCTCCCCCAAACCTAGCTTAAAAAAATCCTTTTTTTTGTTTTTATTTTTAGCTCACTTCTCAGCCTCAAATATGTGCGTGCTTTACGCATATCGTCCCAAGTGTTCCGCCTTCGATACGTAGGTCACTGACTCGTTAGGTCTAGTGGCGGGACTGAGTTCACGAGGTTTCACAGTTTCGTTGTATTGGAATGGATCAAGTATTTGATGCATTGTACCATTATAAAATTCTATAGTTTTGGAAGAAATTTTGGACCTTAGTTAGACATATACTATATATATATATATATAAATTTTAATACAGTCTAAGTGTATCTTGCATTACACTATACATTATGGTACACGTATCATGGGCTTGGACTTTCGATACACGATGCAATATGCATTTTAAAAACTATGGTGGCCGCAATGATCACCGAGAGAAAGTCGATTTCTGATAAACCCTAACAATGGCGAACATGGAATTACATGAGAGGGAATGAGCGAATGTGTAATGCCCCAATCTGGAACTCAAATCTCTAAGAAATCGAATCGCATCTCGAGGCGTTAGGTTTACTACACAAGGTGACTAATTAGTACTAAAATAAACCTAAACAAAGGTTTATGAACCTAAATCAAAGTTAAGCTAATCTAGTTCATTAGATTTTTAATCACCTCTAAATATGGTTAGGCCCAACGAAAAATTTGCCAGAGTTTCCCCTGTATTTTCAGGGTCTGAAACCTGTCATAAACCTGTATAAGAGATGATTTATCAACAATAAATATTTTCTATATCATTCCATTCATCCACAATTTTCATGTCATCTCATCATATCCAATCAACCATATTCTTCAATATAGAATACCTAGTCATCCACTAGGCTAGATCCAAACCATAATTTTAAAATGATCTCTCGCTTTTAATAAAATAATACATAGATAAGATTTGTCAATGATACAATATAAACATAAGTGTGTTTGTTTTATAGTATATAGTTCAAAAATATATATACAAAGCAAGGAAAAATAACTGCATCATAACTGAATAATAACAACACCTCAAGTATAATAAACCTGAGGTAGAAAGTCTCTCTATACCAGCCTCTTTAAATGACATAACGCCCAATCATCTATTCTCTCCTCGATTTCTTAAGCAAAAATCCCAGTAAGAACTTATAATACTAACACGTAGTCATTAATATGAATTTAAGACAATGCAGGTTTTAAGAAAATCGAAAAATTATATTACGAAATGTAAAAGCATTTGGTACCTTTACTACAATATAAACCGATAACCATTCACTCACTCATACAAGTATAGATAAACTAACAACATCTCACCATTATAATATTGCGTAGTATAATCATCTTAGAGTGAAGAGGCCACGACTAGATGTTTCAGCTCCTAGTCAGTGAGCAAAATCGTGTTCCAACTTAACCGATGTGGAACCCCATTGTTAGTTCCTGATTTCCGACCGAGCGCTGATTTATCAGTTTTTGTGAGAAGCACGCTGGCTCATGATTTGGGTTCAGGTGGACCCTTGACCATAATTTGCCGATGTAGCCATTGTCGCGGTGGTCAGCCGTTTGACTTGTGCAGACATCTTGATCATTAAAATAATCTAGGAGTTGTTACGTTCCTCAACTCTTTGCCTAATATAGGCAGCATGTAACCTCAACATTTCTAGAATCATACATGTACCTATCCAAACAAGGCTTTCAAAAAATAAAAATAGAATAACCTAGATTTTAATAATTTTCCTATATCATGAGAGTCTCATTCCTGTTATGAGACAGAAAACATAATGAAAATATGGAACAAATCATTGTTTTTAGGAAAACTTCAATGATTTGCTCGTGTAGACATTACAAGTCCATTTTTGGATCACCAAAAGATACATAATATAATAATATAAGTTTTAGTAGTAGAAAATACTTTTTCCTATAAAAACTAACAACCATGCATATGTTGTGATCTCTCATCTAATAATTACATAATCTGGGGAAAGCCAGTAGTAATATCATAATCCGGGGAAAGCCGGTAATAATCATAGCCGGGGGAAAGCCCAACATAACATATATAACCTAGGGAATCACCAACACATACCAATCAACTGGAAACTTCCATCCCACACATCATCTCAAAACAACTGTACACCTCTCCCAACAGATGGAAGAAAGTAAAATATATTTATATTAAAAACCCCAAAATCCATTTGGTTTTGGAAATATACCCATCTCCAAAGCTCGATAACGATTAATCTCGATTCTTTTGAAAATATAGTTTATTTAACTATAAGTAAGAAAAGAATTATTCATATATTTATATATGTATAGTATATAACTCATCTATATATATAATTATTAGAATCTAGTTATTTTAAAAATAACTATTACTGTTTTACATCACTATGTAAAACTATACTTTTGGGAAATCATTTTCACAACAATAGGACATCACAAATAAATCATGTACACTTTGTAAAATAATTACATTTAATTTACAAATCTAAACCCTATCAAAAGCATTGAAAGTACTTTAATGGCTACAAGAGAGTATTTATAAGTTCCTACCTCAAATCCCGCAAGGCTAGCTCTTTATTGTGTTGTTCGCCTCCAATAATGCATTGGTCCTAGTACAAACTCCTAACTGTAAATAATAAATTCAATTCACTTCAGAATTCTTAAATATTAACATTAATCTCATATAAAATAATTTGATAATCTAAACTCTAACCTAAATAGTCTCTACAAGGTCCAAGTACCTTTAATCATTCTCTATTAAGGTTAAGAAACCTATTATCTACGAAAACACCTTACCACATCGAATATGGACTTTACGAAATACTAATAATATCATCACAGATAATGTTATTATCTACGTATACTGTAATACCGGAGTACTAATAAATAATCAGTATATAACACTGATGTAAACACAGTACTAATATAA
Source organism: Macleaya cordata (assembly GCA_002174775.1). Classification (NCBI taxonomy): domain Eukaryota; kingdom Viridiplantae; phylum Streptophyta; class Magnoliopsida; order Ranunculales; family Papaveraceae; genus Macleaya; species Macleaya cordata. The sequence goes on along the minus strand of MVGT01001042.1, from coordinate 106,400 downwards.
CCGTACGAAACTGTTATTACTGTTCTAAAAGATAATATATATATAACAGTACGAAACTGATATATATAAAGAACGAAACAGGAAAAATAAAGGGTTAGAAGAAGAAAAACAATTATAGACGGAGGCTAGAACAAATCTATGTCCTTAAGACAATTAGCACCCCACACGGATGCTGATGGAGAAATGACATTTGTCTCCCAAGACTTCAACGATCTTACCTTCTTGTTATTGTAGCACTTCAATATACAGGAAGCTACGAACCAAATAATACAGAGTTTTCTCTCTCACAGACTTATACAAACACTAATACTTGATGCAAAAATTGAATAAATAATGCAGACTCTGGACAACTATTTATAGAAGAAATGGTGACTGTACGAAGAGCCAAAAAGTCTGTTCACAAGCACCCTTTCATCCAAACAGATGTATTTGAACGAAAAGACTTAAAATGAAAAGAACAGACTCAATATACCCCAAAAACCTGTTGGAAATAAACCCAGGAGAAAAAAAAATAGGCATGAGGGACCTAGGCATAGCCCAGGTCCAACACAAGCTCTGAGTGACCAAACCAAACCAAGCCCAGCTCAGCCCAGCCCGGGTCGGTCGGTCGGACGGGCGGGCAGCGTACGCGCGCGCGCGTGTGTGGTCTTGCTTAGGTCCTCCCCCTTTCACAAAAGTGGGTGCCTCTTGGGGCCCAAACCCAAAGGCCAACCAAAGTATATAAGAGGCTCTTAAGGTTCTCACACTTTTCCAATGTGGGACTATTCTTTTTACACAAGATTTGTCCCATTTCCAACAAGGTTATAAAAGGTTCAATTTTTCATTCATTCGAAATTGGTTTTGAGCAAATAAATATTCTACGAACAACTTCTCAACGAGAGGAACGCAACCCAATGACTTGTTTTCACAAATCAGATATGGGTCCCACACAAAATCATGCTTAAACATTGCTGGTCAGAACTTGTCAAAACTGAATTTTTCCAACAATCCCCCACATGAATGGAAATTGACTAAACAAATGCAATATAAAGATACAGATGATAGAGAGAGTAAACAATGAAAGTTACAGCATTAGGAGAGGTAGCTTGTGACTTTGAACCTTCCCTAGTGAGTTACTATCGGATTTATTTGCTGATCAGTGAACATAGTTCTTGAACTGTTCAGCTATATAGAGTAAACCAAGACAATAGAACTCACACTATTTCTTTTGAACATCTTTGGTTCTTACGGTTGTGTTCATTTTGGCCCTGAACAACTCCTAGTATTCATGAGTGCTTTTAGAGAATATAGCCTTTATAATTCTCATAGAAGCGGCCACATTTCTCACTCATATAGGTGATGTCCCATGAAAAGTAACCTGTCTTACTCCACTTATTATAATAAGATATGGGAATCATTAAAAGCATTGCTTATCCTAACTCACAATACAGGAAACACTGTTTCACATTTATACCATAGGAATGAGTAGGAGACTTTAAAACTCCACAGTGTTACATTTGAATTTTACATAATTTGTGTTGTCCCTTTGAACCTAGATCTTGGGATCTCCAGTCAACTAGGTAGGGTTTCCATTATAAAACTCTTATATTATAGGCATTAAACCCATTCCCCTCGATAATTTATCTACTTGCTCTTTTGGTAAACCTTTAGTAAACGGATCTGCAAGGTTATCTTTAGATTTTATGTAATCTATAGTAATTATTCCATTGGAGAGCAATTGCTTAACGGTATTATGTCTACGTCGTATATGTCGAGACTTACCATTATAAATATTATTATGTGCCCTACCAATTGCAGATTGGCTGTCACAATGTATACTTATTGCAGGCACAGGTTTTGGCCAGATTGGAATATCCTCTAAAAAATTTCGAAGCCATTCTGCTTCTTCTCCAGCTTTATCTAAAGCTATAAATTCAGATTCCATGGTTGATCTGGCTATACAAGTTTGTTTTGAGGATTTCCATGACACGGCTGCTCCACCAATTGTAAAGACATATCCACTTGTGGATTTTGAATCTTTTGAATCTGAAATCCAATTGGCATCACTATATCCTTCTAATACCGCTGGATATTTAGTAAAATGTAATCCATAGTTTTTGGTATACCTTAAATATCTTAAAACCTTGACTATTGCTTTCCAATGGTCCCTTCCTGGATTACTCGTATATCTACTCAGTTTATTGACTGAGTATGCTATGTCAGGCCGTGTACAATTCATGACATACATTAAACTCCCTATAATTCGTGCGTATTCTAACTGTGCTACGCCTTGGCCAACATTTTTCATTAAATGTAAGTTTGTATCTATAGGAGTTTTTGATATGTTGTTATCATTCTTGCTAAATTTATCAAGAATTTTCTCAACATAATGTGATTGAGACAGAATTAATCCATCTGAAGTTCTAGTAATTTTTATTCCCAATATGACGTCCGCAGTACCTAAATCTTTCATATCGAAATTACTAGATAACATTTTCTTTGTAGCTTTAATAACATTATTATTACTACCTATTATAAGCATGTCATCTACATACAGACATACGATAACATATCCATGTTCTGTGATTTTTGCATAAACACATTTATCACATTCATTAATTTTAAACCCATTTGACATCATTACATTGTCAAATTTTTCATGCCATTGCTTCGGTGCTTGCTTTAAACCATATAAAGATTTAACAAGCTTGCATACTTTCTTTTCTTGTCCAGAAGCTACAAATCCTTCGGGTTGTTCCATATAGATTTCTTCTTCTAGCTCACCATTTAGAAAAGCAGTTTTAACATCCATTTGATGAATTTCTAAATTATGTAATGCTGCAATTGCGATTAACATCCGAATTGATGTTATTCTCGTAACTGGTGAATACGTATCAAAGTAATCTAATCCTTCCTTTTGTCTGAACCCTTTAGCCACTAATCTGGCTTTGTATTTGTCAATGGAACCATCTGGCTTCATTTTCCTTTTGAAAATCCATTTACAACCAAGAGGTTTATTTCCTGGTGGAAGATCCACTAGTTCCCAAGTATGGTTTTGCATTATAGATTCTATTTGACTTTTAATAGCCTCTTTCCATAATGGAGCTTCTAGAGTTGACATTGCTTCTTTAAAATTTTGCGGCTCATTTTCTAATAAAAATATTAGAAAATCAGGACCAAAAGACTTAGAGATCTTAGCCCTCTTACTTCGTCTTACTTGGTGTTCATTTTCTATATCTTCTTGAGTTGTATTTTCTTGATCATTTCTGTCATTATATATAACAGAATCGTAAGTTCTTTTAAGAGAATCTTTTCCTTGTCTTTCTTTACATGGAAATAAATTTTCAAAGAATGAAGCATTCCTTGATT
>MVGT01001042.1:77985-102733 GCA_002174775.1 Macleaya cordata | reverse complement strand
CTTTTATCTTTTTGCTAAGTTGGTTTTCAACCTCAATTTTGTAATGTTTAAACATTTCTATTGCTTCATCTTTGCTTCTTAGCAAATATACATGACAGTACCTAGTACAATCATCTATAAAAGTAATGAAATACTTTTTACCACCTCTAGTTTGAACTACTTTTAAATCACAGATATCACTATGAATTAATTTAAGTAGTTCTGTATTTCTATCAATTGACTGGAATGGTGTTCTAGCTAATTTTGCCTCTACACAAACTTCACATTTAGAATTTGAGTCAATGTCAAAATTAGGTAATAAGTCCATGTTAATTAGTCTTTTCAAAGAATTATAATTAACATGTCCTAACCTCGCATGCCAAATATTAAATGATTCAAGCATATAAGCAGAACTGTTAACTTTATTGATAGCAGGGATTACAGTCATTACATTCATTTTAAAGAGTCCATCATTGAGATATCATTTCCCTACATACATCCCATTCTTAGTTAACACAAATTTGTCTGAAACAAAAACTAATTTAAAACCATTCTTAAACAGTAGAGATCCTGACACCAGATTCTTGCGAATATCTGGAACATATAGCACATCGTTGAGAGAGTTCCTTTCCTGACGTCATCTTCAGTACGACCTTCCCTTGCCCTTCAACCTTCGAAGTTGATGAGTTTCCCATGAACAGATGTTCTCAATTAACTGCATGATAGGAGGTAAACATCTTCTTATCTGCACAAATATGGCGAGTAGCACGAGTGTCTACCCACCATTCTCGAGGATTGGCAACCAGATTGACTTCAGAAACAACAGCAGATAGGTTCATATCTGAAACGTCAGCATCCAGTTTTTCGGCTTCAGTCATGTTTACTTCAGAATTCTTCTTCTTGGAGTTGTCATTTCCATTCTTATTGCGACAGTCCTTAGCACGATGCCCATATTTGTTGCAGTTGTAGCATTTGCCCTTGAATTTCTTGAAGGAACCTTGATTCTTGCGTGGACCAGCAACATGTTTTCTTTTCTTGTCCACTTTCTGTCCTCCCTCGACAATGTTAGCCTTAGATTCATGAGTTAGTTTCTCAGAATTCTTTTCAGCAATACGACTGTCTTCTTCGACTCTAAGTTTAAAAATCAGATCCTCAAGATCCATTTCCTTACGCTTATGCTTAAGGTAGTTTTTAAAGTCCTTCCAAGATGGAGGTAACTTCTCTATCATGGCAGCCACTTGAAAGGATTCATTAGTCTCCATTTTTTCAGACTTGAGTTCATTAAGAATGAGTTGAAATTCTGAAACTTGGGTCATAACAGTTTTATGATCAGTCATTTTAAAATCCAAAAATCTACCAACTATGAATTTCTTCATATCGGCATCTTCGGATTTATATTTCTTATCTAGGGAATCCCACAACTCTCTTGCAGACTTAATTGGACTATAAACGTTATACAATGAATTGTTCTGTTTATAATGTAATTCTTGCAGAGGAAATCAGCATGTTTCCATGCCTCAACTGCAGCAACAGATTGCGCATCTTTCTCTTGTTCGGAAAGAGAAGGGTAATCTTCATACAGGAACCTAGCAAGATTGAGAGTTGTGAGATAGAACAACATCTTTTGCTGCCATCTCTTGAAATCAAAACCACTAAATTTTTTTGGTTTTTCCGCGAGGCTAACATGAGTAGGAGCAGAACTTTTAATCGCAGAAGCCATTTTTTCTATCTGTATAACCAGAAGAAATATTATGTCAATATACTTAAATAATAAGATATTGTCTTAAGATTGTTATTATCTACGTATACTGTAATACTGGAGTACTAGTAAATAATCAGTATATAACACTGATGTAAACACAGTACTAATATAACAGTACGAAACTGTTATTACTGTTTTAAAAGACAATATATATATAACAGTACGAAACTGATATATATAAAGAACGAGACAGGAAAAATAGAGGGTTAGAAGAAGAAAAACAATTATAGACCGAGGCTAGAACAAATCTATGTCCTTAAGACAATTAGCGCCCCACACGGATGCTGATGGAGAAATGGCGTTTGTCTCCCAGGACTTCAACGATCTTACCTTCTTGTTATTGCAGCACTTCAATATACAGGAAGCTACGAACCAAATAATGCAGAGTTTTCTCTCTCACAGACTTATACAAACACTAATACTTGATGCAAAAATTGAATAAATAATGTAGACTCTGGACAACTATTTATAGAAGAAATGGTGACTGTACGAAGAGCCAAAAAGTCTATTCACAAGCACCCATTCATCCAAATAGATGTATTTGAACGAAAAGACTTAAAATGAAAAGAACAGACTCAATACACCCCAAAAACCCGTTGGAAATAAACCCAGGAGAAAAAAAAATTAGGCATGAAGGACCTAGGCACAGCCCAGGCCCAACACAAGCTCTGAGTGACCAAACCAAACCAAGCCCAGCTCAGCCCAGCCCAGCCCGGGTCGGTCGGTCGGGCGGGCGGCGTGCGCGCGCGTGTGTGGTCTTGCTTAGGTCCTCCCCCTTTCACAAAAGTGGGTGCCCCTTGGGGCCCAAACCCAAAGGCCAACCAAAGTATATAAGAAGCTCTTAAGGTTCTCACACTTTTCCAATGTGGGACTATTCTTTTTACACAAGATTTGTCCCATTTCCAACAAGGTTATAAAAGGTTCAATTTTTCATTCATTCGAAATCGGTTTTGAGCAAATAAATATTCTACGAACAACTTCTCGACGAGAGGAACGCAACCCAATAACTTGTTTTCACAAATCATATGTGGGTCCCACTCAAAATCATGCTTAAACATTGCTGGTCAGAACTTGTCAAAACTGAATTGTTCCAACAGATAAGTCTCTAACAACAAAAAGGTTTTAGAATTTTAACTTAAATTCCATAATTTCTAACGAAGTTTAATAACTAATTTTTCCATAAATTCTAAACATCCAAAAATCTGAGATTGTTAAGAATCATCTTAAAGTTGAGGGTTTCCAAAATTCACAAGCTTGGAAATCTGATTTTTCTTGAATTCCTCATGAAATCGAGGAATCGGGAATTTCTATTCAATTAATTCCAGCTATAAATAATCCTAATTCTTCAAAATCAAAACCCAAATAATCTGAAATATAATTACTTTAAACTAATTTAATCAACTACATACCTACTTAGTTATACAACCCTTGTTGAATCTGTCTCTAAGAAATTAACTAACCTACTGTATATAATTAGGGCAAAGAAAAGGAGTTCAATCCTTAAATCTTATCTAACCTAGAAAACCTAATCAGTAATCTGTATAATAAGAAAAATTTTACTAATTCAAACTCTCTCCAAATCAATATCAGCAAAAGGAATAATAAATTAAGGGTTTGGGGTTTCCAATTTTTCCTCCAACAACAAAATCACGGCACAATCGATCTCCCCATCGTCATCGTCTTCATCCTCTTCTTCTCTTCCCTCTTTCGTCATCTATCCCTCTCTTTCTCTCTGTTGTCTCCCTCTTTCTCCCTTCCTTTCTTTCTTTCTTTCCTTTCTTCTCTTTCTTCTTCTCCTTCTTCTTCCTCTTCTATCCACCATCCATTTCTTTCTTTCTTCTTCCCTTTCTATTTCTCTCTCTAACTCTACTGTTGCATACTGTATGAAATAAGATGGAATTGAAAAGAACTTCAATTCACTAAACTATTAGATAGACATAAGAGAAACAATTTGCTATATGAACATACATATATAATTAGGTACATAAAAGGGCAAAGGCTATAAGGATTTTATTTAATACATCAAACACATATATAGTTGTGTATACATATCTAAATAAAGTACAATTGGCCAAAATCGTGGGTATTGGTCAAAATCGCGTCAAATTTTCTATCGTATTTAAACTCGCATTCCGGACTTCATATCGGCCTCATTCGGTGTCCGATTTTCGCGCGTGAATAGTCGAAATTCAATAACTTTTTGAGATCTATCCATTCGTACGGTTAGATTCTTCAAATTACCCTCCGATAAAAATCTCATTATTTAATCCTAGACTTAATTATTTTAACACTAATCTTAATTATTTTAATAATTAATTAGTTTCGCGGTCAAAGTGTTGTACTAGACTCGACTTGACATTGACTGATCAACTAAATTATTTTAGGTCGTTACAGAATGCTTCTATTAATTTCCATTTAAAATTTCATTGTTTCTTTAATTAAAAAAAAAAGAAAGAGAAAAAAAACCTTAGTATTGAAAATTGAATGTACAGGTTACCAAGTAAGTAAATTTGTCTTTTTTAGGGGTGGCACTGGAGTAGCACCTTTGAAGGGTTTTTTCTTAGCATTTCTCTATTTTTAAAATACCATTTTGAATATCCTATCTTTTCTTCTTCTTTTTTTTATCTGGTCCTAAGCTTTACATTTCGTCCTATCTTAAGTCCTACTTTGATCTTGGGAGGAGTATGATTTGGATCTAGAAGTAAATATATAGAGACAATGATGTGGTCATTTGAATATTTTCAATTTTTTATTTTCTTTTATGACTTATCTTTTTCTTGAAAGTCCATTCTTTCTTAATTTTAGATATGTGAGATATTTTGATTATGATATAAATTATTCTACTCACATATTGCTGAAAGATATTTACATATATTTCTGAATGATTTTATATATGAGTGTTAAGTATTGTTGGTTAGATTTAAGTTGTATTTTACTATTTTATTTGGAAACTGAGATTGCATTTTTATTCTATCACACATTATGAGTTTTGCTTTATAGTTAAATGTCTTTAGCATTAAGATAATGTTATGAACTTTAACTGGTTTTTATTAAGTTGCTAAAAATTTTAAAATAATAAGACACTTGTCGATAGGAGTTAGTAGGTGAGACGATTCTTGGACATGAGCATGATAGACACGTGGCAGAGAAAGAATAGATAAACATTGAGTGGGTGGTTAATGACAATTAAATGGTTAACTCGTGGCAGACAGAAGTTGGTATATGCTAGCTAAACGGTGTGGAACCACGAAAAATTGCATTAGAAAAAAGTTGTTCCAAATTGAATTTTCTACAAGCTAATGAGCCATTTCACATTTTGGACTATGATGAAATATCAAAATGAGATATAATGAACTAATGAAATATTTGATGGAGATAATAGGATGTTATTTGAAGAGAGTTAGGGTAGTTATTTTAGTATCCATTTGTTGTATTATAAATATGAGAAGGTGTAGCCTTTGTAAGGGTCCAGGAACCAAACTAAAAGACAACATGAACTAAATCAAATATCTCAAATCATTGTTTGTCATGACAAAGTTGGTGTTTAATTTCTAGTTTAAATCATATATCTTTCCTTTGCAGTTCTGTCTTTGTATGCACTTTCAATTTTCAGTTATTTTAGTGTCCATTTGTTGTATTATAAATATGAGAAGGTGTAGCCATTGTAAGGGTCTAGGAACTAAACCAAAAGACAACATGAACTAAATCAAATATCCTAAATCATTGTTCGTCATGATCAAGTTGGTGTATAATTTTTAGTTTAAATCATTTATCTTTCCTTTGCAATTCTGTCTTTGTATACACTTTCACTTTCCAGTTTATCTTTCAATTCTAGTTCAATTTAATTCAAGTGCGTTCTCTTTATCTTACTTTAATTCTTACTCTGCATTTACATTCATGAATTGCAACTGGTTTTACATTTAATTTAACACACCAAATCCAAGTCCTCTTAATTGAGATAATCAGAATCCTTTACAGCCTAACCCTTGGGATATGTGATCCTCGGATCATCTTGGTCAGTGAATTTTTTTAACATGGCACGCTTGCACTACACTAAGCCAAATAGTTACACTCTTCGTTTATCTCCTTATTTTTATTAGAATAAAATTGTAGAAAAGTTTGATAAGAAAAAAAATTCTTTGTTGTAGTTTTGTGCATTAGGATATTGTTATTTAACGAAAAGGGGTTAAGAAAAGTTGGTTATGCGACAGTGTACTTAAAGTTTGATGCACCATATTGAAGAGATTTGAATATTTTGAAGATTCTATTTTATCGGTATGTATATTTTTTGTACCGACTAAATGCATTGGTTTTTTAACACATCAAAACATTTGACTAGAATGAAATTATAAACCTTGACTATAAGGAGGTTGTGGGTTCAAAACTTATGCCGTTGTATTTCCACGTGTAATACAGTGTTGGAACATTTGCATTCTGTTAATGGTTAATCCTATGATATTCGCAAGTAGGTGGTTTTTCTTTATTTCCTATGTCACTTGTATCGGTTTCTCTGTGTCGTTGATGCGCTTTATCTACGTTCCTTAGTGGCAGTCTTCCATTTTCTTATGAACTTCTCTTGTTTTTTGTCATTAGGCATAACCCCATTTTTAAAAACAAAATATGTATATATGGAGATATTCCTACAATTCTATAAAGAGGAGGGATATTGCAACATACCTTATTGCAACACTATTATAACATACTTTTGTGGGGCTTATGTGGAGATGATTCAAAGTCTAATTTTTAGTGAAGATGTTCTCCTCACCATTTAGATCATCATATCTGAAAATCAGTCTATTCGGGCCATTCCAATTGTTCTACCCCAATAAAAAAATTTACCGAAAATCAACGGTCTTAAAAAAAAGACTAAATGTGCCAATTTTTAGTATTTTGGTTTAAAGGTGTTAGAAGTTTTAGAATGAGTTGATTTTTAAATATGATGATCAACATGGTGAGAAAAACATCTATATCAAAAATCAGCCCTTAAATCATCTCCACATGAGCCCTACAAAAAAGAATGTTGCAATAGTATTGCAATAAGATATGTTGCAATATCCTTCATCTTCTATAAATACTTTACCATTTTAAATACTACGAGCGCCACCCCCCTTTTACTTCCTTATACACGATGTGTGATTTGGTTAACTTTTTGGCAAACCCACCCCCACACTACTTTTATTTTTCTTTATTAACACTACACTTTTTTACACTGTTTTGAGGGGATACACATGAGGAGATCATCACCACAAAACACTCCCGAACCCTCACCTCCACCTAATTTTGATCTACATGATGAGGAGATCATCACTATAGAAATTCATCCCTTAGGTCATCTCTACATGGGACTATAGAGAACGTAAAAGAAACATTAAACTACGTGAGATATTGATTAAAAAAATGCGGTTAAATTAAAATTTCATTTTTTAGACCCTGTTGAAATGGGGGACGCTTTTGTGTGGTTTGGCCCCTCGGGAAATCTCAGACTCGGATAGAGAAAACCCAAGAATGCTGTTTGTTTAACACTTTTTTACTAGAAAAGCTGGAAAAGTGAAATCTGGCTGGGACTTCCGCAACTTAAATTCTGAGGAAAGGGAAAACCACCAAATAAGTGTTTTTCCCAAACACTCGTAAAAGTGTAATGCCCCGCCCTTACATTTCAGGTCTGCAGCCCTTACTCAATGAGAAATAGGCATTCCGGCGGAACCATTAACAACCTGTAGCTCTAGGGTGTACACGTTACACCAAGTTAACAAGAAGCTGCACTCACATTCAAGACATAAGTAAAATAAATCTGTACTTTATTAACTCAAAGATAAGTTCTTAATATGATCAAACGAATAAACGAATATTTTCAAAGAATAATGGACTAAACATGTGTCCAAACTCAACTAAACTTAATTAAAAGAATAATTAATGTCTTCACAGAAATCTAAGAAAACTCCGAAGACTTATTCTCGAACCACGCACATCACTGCTACTAATTATTCGCCTAATGACCTGGACCAGAAAAGATTAATAGTGCTAGGTCAAAACCTAGCCAGCAAGTTAACTAGTTCCCTTAGCTTAGATTTAAGTTAACTATATGCTTCACAAGGGTAAGTGTATTAACATAAATACAAGATATGTCATGAGATAGGGTAAGCAAAGTGTAACAAGATAAACGATTCACAGATTTCACGGCTGTTGTGTTTTATGATCTTCAGTTAAGATTAAGTTATCGCAACAAGTAATACTCTTTAAATACTACCAATGTTTCACCCATCCCTGTAGTTCAATTGAGACACTGGCCATGCGCCACGTGAATTTGACGAACCGCCTCGAAATCTGTCCCCCCGAACACTGGTAACCCTGTCGGCGTTACTTACGTGTCAAGTGATTCCATAGACCGCACTTGGTGATTCCATAGACCTCGCTTGGAGAGGACCAGGTCGATACAGGACCTAAACTATGTTTGCACACAAGCCAAACAAGTTGATTAAGCACACATCAAGCTTATGGAGGTTTCTTACATATTCTATGTGTCCACAAGTGCTCATCATCATGAAAGTATATAACCAAGAGTTTAAGCATGCATTCCTTGCTCATTAACACATATTAGCATATAATCTGTACGTTACATATCATGTTGTTCATTAAACATAAGCCAAATATCATTAGGAACACAAAAATAGCTTAATTATGGCATGTAGGTCAGTTGGTATCGATACCAGCTTGGTTGGTATCGATACCAACCTGAAAGTGGGTAACAGGCATGGCTGGTATCGATACCAGCCATGTTTGGTATCAATGCTGCCCTAGTATCGATACCACATAAGCCTGGTATCGATACCAGAACCACCTGTCGAACAGGTTTCAGCTGGTATCGATACCTGCTCTGTGGGTATTGATACCCCCTGGGTTTTCCCGCGATTTTGAGTTTAGCTCTTCATTCAAACTATGTGTAAACTTGGTTTTCACCCCTATAAACATTAGAAATTCACATACACCTTTCATATACATAGATTTCATGCATTCTAATTAATAAAAACATACACACATCATATGATCATAGGTTACATGCATTCTTTCATATTATTCTCATGCAACATTATATAAACGACGTACAAACTAGGTTTTCATGCATTCAATCATTATGGAAGCTTAGAAACAACATGAATAACCTAAATCTACACCTAAAGGGCAAGTTACTACTTGCCTCAAATCACCAAAGAAGTTCAATCCCAAGGAAGAAGAAGAAGAAGAAGAAGATGATGAATCCCTGCACTTTCTCTCACGAACGCGATCACTGCAGTCTCTTCTTCAAGGAGTTCTCTCCTTCTCTCTACCAGCCGATTTTTCCTTCTCTCTCTCTTCTCTCCTCTGGTCGATCAACCCAAAACAGAAGGGGTTTTGGGTTTTAGTTTATATTTATAACTAGTTTAAACCCAACTTACTAAAACTCTGTCAGGGTGCCCTTAACGAAAGTAGGTACCCCCTAACATTAGTAATTTAAATTAAAAGGTATTACAAAAAGAAACCTGCTAAAGAGCTTGACTTTTTTAAATCAGAGTTGAGAGCTCAATTTCTCTTGTTCGTTCTCGTCAATTGGTATGATCCCTGTCTTTTTCTCTTCTCTCATTCTTCTCCATCTCTCCTTCTCCTTATTTCCTTCTCTTAGACTCTCTGTTTCTCCTTCGTTCTCCCTATTTCTCGTATTCTCTCTCTTTCAATCTCACTTTCTCTCTGATCTCCTACTTCATATCATCTCTAAAAATCCTTCACCTTCATGTTCAAATCACCTCTATCACCTTCATTATCAGCAGAAACCCCATATTAATAATCCATCGCCAATACAAATCCATCGTTCATTTTTTTATCAGTAAAATAGAAGTATATATATAGCCAAAAAGGGAAAACACCCACTTTAGCGGACGCTGAATGAACAAGATTGAGCTAGCACATCAGACATATTTATGTTTAGTCTGTTGAGAATTCGAGATTCCAATCTGTTGCTTATTCAGGTACTAGTACTAGCTAATGATTTTCTTTCTCTGTAGACACCCTAATTTTGCCCACCTTCATTCATGGAGTACTTCGAGATTCTCATTAATCATCCACAAAATAACCCTAAATGGAGTTCAAAATCAAGCAAAAAATAGCCCAAAAACAAAGCTCAAAACCTTGCTAAAAAATAGCTCAAAACCATCCCAAAAACAAACCCAAAAATATCCCAAAAGTTAGCAAAAAAACCACTCAAAATAACCCAGTGGAAAAGAAAGGCATAAAGGCCCAACATACCCATGCTGGAAATTCAACTGGTCTGTCTGGTCCAGCTGAAGCTGGTTGTGTTTTTTATTCCTTTCTTATTTTCTTTTCATCTCCTCACTATTCTACCTTCCATTTTTATCTTCCTCTTTGCTTTTTCTTCCTCAAATAATGAGACATACCCCTAATTTAAGCAAAAGAAAATATCTTTTTCATTTTCTTTCATTTAAAAAATCCACCTCCTTACTATTCTACCTATCTTTACTATTAAGCCTACCACCTCACCCCACAAAGAAAAGGGCCTTGAACTAAAAAAAAAGAGTAGTAAGCTCATTCACAAGAGAAGAAGACATTCTTGAGAGTTTGAAGAGAAGAATGCTTGAGAAACCAAGGAGTTAGAAGATTTTTCCTTTTCTTTTAAAATTTAGTGTGTAATTCATTTCTCAAAGCTCTACTCATTCTAGTCACAACACTCTTATAAAACTTAAGAGTGGTGTGTCATTTTTTAGTTAGGGACTTTCAAAAAATCTTTGTAAGAGTTCAAGAGATAGTATATGTAAGATGAAGCTCTTCCAATTTTTAGTCTTAACACTCTTAGTAAATTAGGAGTGGTGTGACCTTCTTTTGGGTAAGAGACTTCAAGTGCCAAATCCTTATCCAAATTGTTCCATAAGTCAAGGTATATAAATTTTTAAAACTTAGTTAAACTTCAAGATGATCTAAATTAGATTGTCTTGAAGGCCACAATACTTGTGATCATTTCAAATTGTAAATATTATTTAAACATTTATATATGGTTCCAAAGTAAACATTTTTTCTTATATCTATCTTTATTTACATTTCATGCAATTTACTTCTAAGTAATTTTCCAACTTCTTTATTTTTACATCTTTATTTACATTCCTTGTCATTTACTTACAAGTTACTGTAGTGGCCAAATTCGCTGACAGGTCCAACGGTCCATTGACCGTAAGGCTTGCACCTTTTACCAGGCCCAAGAGCCCATTAGCCCAAGATCAATCTCTATTGGTCCAACATCCGAAAGCAGATAAGGGTTAACTAGTTCGAACTAGGAGATCAGTCCACGCAGGACTCCCTAACTGTCATCATATCTTTAGGATTGACGAATTCAAATGAGGAGCTCAGTCCTCACAAGACTCTGGAGCCGCCGAAATATCTCCCTGAGATTTGGTGGAATTATCCCGAAATCCCAGGATGACTGATCTGGGTTCCCTTCCTATAAAAGGAGAATAGGATCAAATGGGAGGGGGTGCTCAGACTTTCTCACATTTTTCTAAAATACTTTCCACAACTTTAGAACGATCATTCTCGCAGCTAACCTTCTACGGAGGGAGTACATCTGCAGGGCAAAGATCGAACGACTAATACCTCATCTTCCATCACTCCTAGCACGATCTTCAGAGATAAGTGATATAGATCCTCTCGCTTCTCCTTGTTCTCCCGGCGCCTAGGAATCTTCACGTTCGATTTGCATTTCTACCTGTGCAGGTTGTCGGTGCCCTGATCTAAAATCAATTGTGGAATTTGCGGTCTATAGTTACTAACATTAACTTTCTAACATTCTTTATTTACATTTCTTGTCATTTATTTATAAGTTATTAACTCTAACTTTCTAACATTCTTTATTTACATTTCTTGTCATTTATTTATAAGTTATCAACACTAACTCTCTGATATTCTTTATTTACATTCTTGACATTTATTTCCAAGTAATTTCTCAATTTTTTTATTTTACATCTTTATTTACATTCCTTGTTACTAACACTAACTTTCTAACATTCCTAACCATACAAGGTTAAAGCATTTATTTCAATTGTCCATAATTCTTATTTTCTTAAACTCATTTACTTATTATGTCTAAGTAATCTAAAATTAATTTCTTGGGGACATCTCCCTTCAATAATTTTTTTAACTTGATAATATTATCAAAGAAAACTTAGCATTTGTTTACAATCTCTAACTTATGTATTAATGTAATCATTCAAAATAGATTATCCCAACACCTCTCTTTTGATGTAAAACCATGGCAATGAACCACTAAGAATGTAATAGTTTGAATTACTGTCTAAAGCAAAATTCCACAATGGAAGCTATATGCATGAAAATTCCATAAGAAACGAACATTTGAAAAAGGAAAATTTTCAAGGGAAATATTTTCTAAAAGAAAATTTCACCAATTCCAACAAATACAGAAATCTGTATAATCCCTCTCAGGATTCTCAAAATGATAACATTATTGGAAAATTCGAATCTTTCTTTCAAATAAGAGAAGACTATCCATCATCTCCTAAAACACTGAGATAATTCAAAATACATGCTTAAAAATAAAGCATGGCCTATATTTACTTTCAAAGAGAGTATTTGTTCAATTTGATTTCATCTAAAAAAGAGATACACAAATGACTCATTATCCATAAGATAATCAATTGCTCAAATTTTCTGGGCAAAATTTCTTAATCAGTTCTTACAACAAATATCCCTAAAATTATCTCATAATTATGAAGTAGATACCGATCTTTAATCTTTGATCGGGCGGTGTAGTGGCCAAATTCGCTGACAGGTCTAATGGTTCATTGACCGTAAGGCTTGCACCTTTTACCAGGCCCAAGAGCCCATTAGCCTAAGATCAATCTCTATTGGTCTAACATCCGAAAGCAGATATGGGTTGACTAGTTCGAACTAGAAGATCAGTCCACGCAGGACTCCCTAACCATCACCATATCTTTAGGATTGACGAGTTCAAATGAGGAGCTCAGTCCTCACAAGTCTCTAGAGCCGCCGAAATATCTCCCTGAGATTTGGTGGAATTATCACGAGATCCCAGGATGACTGATCTGGGTTCCCTTCCTATAAAAGGAGAATGGGATCAGATGGGAGGGGGCGCTCGGACTCTCTCACATTTTTCTAAAAAACTTTCCACAACTTCAGAACGATCATTCTCGCAGCTAGCCTTCTACGGAGGGAGTACATCTGCAGGTCAAAGATCGAACAACTAATACCCCATCTTCCATCACTCCTAGCCATGATCTCCAAAGATAGGTGATATAGATCCTCTTGCTTCTCCTTGTTATCCTTTTACTTTTTTTTGAAGTTTAACTAACTTGACCGTCGGAGACCCTTAGGCCGGCACCACCCCGGTGCCTAGGAATCTTCACGTTCGATTTGCATTTCTTCATGTGCAGGTTGTTAGTACCCTAATCTAAAATCAATTGTGGAATTTGCGGTCTACAATTTGGCGCCCACCGTGGGGCCCCGACAATCATAATCCATAGAAGAAATCTAACTGCACGAATCAACCAACAGAACTTATAATCCGATTATGGCCGGACAATTGGAAGAAGGTGAAGTAGATGTCAACGCGTAACCTAACACACACATGGATCAACCAACAGATCCTACCATCGCGGGGCTACTCGCCCTTGAAGCAGAAAATGCAGCCATGAGAGAAGAAAATCAAGTGCTTCGTGAAAGGTTGGGCTCACCATTGGCTCTGACCACTCCCCAATCAAGGCAATCCCAAGTCCGATTCAGAGAACCAGTTAACCAATGCAACCATTAGATCGAACTCACATTGGACCATCTGTTCATCGACAAGAGCAATCCACAATCGACGGTGAGACTCGGACGACAGACGCGGATCCGCGACAGATGGTTATGGCCGAAACAGTCATGAGAACAAGAAGCACCATCGTCGATCCCAGTCAGCGATCGACACCAAACGGTCAGCCAAACCCCATTGCAGAAAGCGGCGAGGTCATTGGCAGTCGACACTTACAGTCGACTGCGCTCCAGCCGACTGCAATAGATCATGACCAATGCATCGGTACTCATACGTCGACTGGAGGAATACATGATCGCGACATCGCCTTAAGGTTGGCCCAGATAGAAGCCCTCATCAGTAGAATCCCAGGCGCCCCTGCTCCAATCAAGAAGAGCCTGCCGAGTAGCTACGCCGACTCATCTTTCGTCGATGAGACCGCACTAGTCGAAATGCTAAGGAAGTTCAGTCTACCGAACATGAAGCTCTACGATGGAATGACAGATCTAGATGATCATATTGCCTAGTACAAACAACGAATGTTTACAGTGGCGATTCCAAGAGACCTTCGTGAAGCATGCATGTGTAAGGGGTTCGGATCTAGCCTGATAAGCCCGACCCTGCAATGGTTTACAAATCTACTTAATAATTCTATTTCTTCCTTTGCTCAACTCACGGAAGTTTTTGTCGAGCATTTTGCTAGCAGCAGGAAATTGGAAAAGCATTCGGACGATCTTTACCGTGTCAAGCAGAAAAGGGGAGAAAGACTCCGAGATTACGTCGAGCGATTCAGCAGAGAGAAAGTTTCCATTCCCTCTTGCAATAGTAACACTGCCATCACAGCCTTCAGGAAAGGTCTACTCACAGACTCCGATCTATACAAGGAGTTAACCAAGTACCCATGCAGAATAATGGAAGATGTGCTGGCCAAGGTATGGGCCTAGATAAAGTGGGAAGAAGACGAAGCAAACAGGTCTTACGGTAGGACAGATGTCGACGGTAGAAACAGCAGGAAAGAAGACAAAACGGATCACAGGAATAATAGTTACCGCTTCGAACCATATTCTGACGATAGGAGACGAAGAACGGAAACAAGAGAATATGGTCGACCGTCCAGTAGACAGCAAGACCGCGGTAACAAACAACCAATCCCGCCCTACAACCTGAACATCGAACCAGAACAGGTTGTTGCAGTAATGAAAGGGATGGGAAATTCAATTAGATGGCTAGAAAAGTATAAATTTGCAAACGACAAGAGAGATACGAGCAAATGGTGCGAGTTCCATGGGGACCACGGTCATAACACGGCCGACTGTATCACCCTGAGGCTGGAAGTTGCAGAGCTCCTAAAAAGGGGTCACCTTAGAGACTTTTTGTCCTACAAAGCTCGGGCTACAACTTCGGCCAGAGGTGAAAACCAAACTGAGAAGAGAAATGGATCACCTCCTAAACCTCCGCAGCAAAAAAAACCATCAATGTGATCACTGGGGGATCTGAAGTCAGCGGAGTCACTTATTCAACCGCAAAGCGACATGCCAGAGGGGCAGTCTGCCCAGAGGCTCACGTCAGATGACCAACTCCTCTCACATATGACCAAACTTTGAGCTTTGTGGACTCTGAAGCAGCCGAGTTAATCAATCCTCATCACGATGCACTGGTGATCTCTATCCTTATAGCTAACTGTCTTATTAAAAGAGTTCTCGTGGATAACGGGAGCTCTGCTAATGTTTTGTTTCTAAGTGCACTTAGGGAAATGGGGATCGACGAATCTCAGATCATTAGACGAACAACGGTACTCATTGGTTTCAGTGGAGAGCAGAAGCACACCGTTGGAGAGATCTCACTTCCAGTCTACGCTGAAGGGGTCAACTTGAACACAAAATTCTTAGTGGTCGACAGTCCTTCAGCCTACAATGTTATCCTCGGACGTCCCTGGATACACGAGTTGTGAGCCGTCCCTTCGACCTATCATCAAGTAATCCACTTTCCGACTCAGTGTAGAGTGAGAGAGATAAAAGAAATTCAACAAATGTCAAGGGAGTGTTACTCCAGTAGCTTTAAAGGAAAGTCGGCAACATCATAGCAACTACAGCAGCAGTCAACAGTCGACTGCGCGACCGAACCTTAGGAGGAAGAGCTCGACGAGGTGCAGATCCATCCAGACAGTGAAGACTGCACGGTGAGGATTAGGAGTAGACTGGACCCGGTACTCGGGTCACAGTTAGTTGACTTCCTGAAGCAGAACCACGACTGCTTCACCTGGTCCCAAGCCGACATGACAGGAATCGACCGAAGCGTTATTACACACCAATTGCATGTTGATCCAGCTTACACACCCGTTAAACAAAAGAGAAGGAAATTTGTGCTAGAGCGCAATCGTATCATCAATGAAGAGATCCAGAAGTTGATCGACATTGGCTCAGTCAAAGAAGTCAAGTATCCAGATTGGCTAGCCAACGTCGTCGTTGTCAAGAAGAACAATGGAAAATGGATAGTCTGTATCGACTTTACAGACCTTAACAAGGCATGCCCGAAGGATTCCTTTCCCCTTCCGCACATTGATATGATGTTCGATGCCACTGCCGGGTATGAGTTGCTCAGTTTCATGGACGCGTATTCAGGCTACAACCAGATCCTTATGCACACGGACGACCAAGAAAAGACTGCATTTGTGACTGAAAGAGGGACTTTTTGTTATAAAGTCATGCCATTCGGGTTGAAGAATGCATGAGCAACCTACCAGAGACTCGTCAATAGAATGTTTTCCAGTATGTTAGGAACGACAATGGAGGTCTACATCGACGACATGCTTGTCAAATCGATCGGGGCAGACCAACACCTAGATCACCTACACCAAGTTTTCGAGGAACTTAGAAAATACAACATGAAACTTAATCCTTCTAAATGCTCTTTCGGTGTTTCTTCAGGGAAATTCCTTGGATATCTGGTCACGCAAAGAGGAATCGAAGCCAACCCTGAGCAGATCAGATCCATTAGAGGGATTCAGTCCCCCAGGAATGTCAAGGAAGTCCAGAAACTGACCGGAAGGATAGCTGCCCTCAGTAGGTTCATTTCGAGGGTTTCAGAGAAGTGCCAACCATTCTTCTCCACTCTACGCAAGACGAAGGATTTCGAATGGACTCAGCCGAAGAATGGTCGGCATTTAACAAATCTACAGTCGTGCAGGTGCCGCGATTGGAGAACAGCCATGCTGATGCTTTAGCAAATTTGGGATCGGCGATTCCATTGGCAGAACCCGTCAATATTCCAGTCACTTACCTACAGTGGCCCTCTGTGTAGAAGTCTACAAATGAAGAGGTCAAAGCCGTGACTCTAGACCCAACTGGATGACACCTATTATAGCTTACATCTTAAAAGGGGAGCTGCCTGTTGACCGAAATGAAGCACGTCGACTGCGAGCCAAAACAGCAAGATTCATCATTCATGAGGACAGACTCTACAGGCGGTCATTCTCTGGACCCCTTTTGAGATGTGTCACGCCCGAAGAAGCACAATAAGTGCTTGCCGAGCTTCACAAAGGAGAGTGTTGAAATCACTCAGGAGCTAGAAGCCTGACGAACAGGGCACTCACTTCAGGATACTACTGGCCGACCATGAGGATCGACTCTGTCGAGTACGTTAAGAAATGTGATAAGTGTCAAAGGTATGCCCAAGTGTCACATCAACCACCAGAGACGTTGAATCCGATCCTCTCACCGTGGCCTTTTATGAAGTGGGGAATGGATATCGTTGGAACCCTACCCAAGGTGTCAGGGTCTATGGTATATATATTGGCAGTTACGGACTACTTCACAAAGTGGGTTGAAGCCGAAGCCTACGCACAAGTTACAGACGAGAAGTGAAGAACTTCATCTGGAGAAATATCAAATGTCGATTCAGAGTCCCAAGAGAGATCGTTACCGACAACGGGTCCCAGTTTATCAGCAGTGACTTCAAAAACTTTTGTGACACTTGGAGGATCATACTAAACTTCTCGACCCCGAGGTACCCACAGTCGAACGGACAGGCTGAGTCGATCAACAAGACTGTAATCAACACCTTGAAGAAAATGCTCGAGTAAGCTAAGGGAAGCTGGGCAGACGAGCTGCCAAGAGTACTATGGTCGTACCGAATGACTACAAGGACCTCAACAGGGGAAACTCTGTTTGCACTCACTTATGGGACGGAAGCAGTAATCCCTGTAGAAGTTGGACTCCCTTCTGCGAGATATCAGTACACCGATGAAGTGGAGAACCAGGCAGCACTTAATGACTAACTCGATACAGTCAAAGAGTTGAGGGAACGGGCGCTCGACAGAATCACTGCCTACCAGAGAAGGCTTGCTCGACATTTCAACAAAATGTCCGAACGAGAGCGTTCGGCAAAGGAGATTGGGTCCTACAGAGGGTATTCTAAAATACTAAGAAAAAAGGAACAGAAAAGTTGGCCCCAACATGGGAGGGGCCATACCGAGTAACAAGAGTGATAGGGAACGGAGCCTACAAACTCAGCTGGGCGAATGGAGAACCAGTGAAGAACAGTTGGAACGCTACCAACTTAAAGTCGTACCATTTTTGAAACTCTTTCAATTTAATTGGTTTCTAGAAGAATTTACTAACTTAAGCATCACCCTAACCTGTCTCGGTGCAGATTTTTGAGTATACATAAGGTGACAGCGTCCGCGGACTTCAGAGGACAATACACTAAAAATACAGTATCACCTTCAAACTCCAACTTTTATTTTTTTTCATATTTTCTAAGTACTTTACTGATTTAAGCATCGGAGGGCTGATGGAAATGCTATCGGCCACCCTAACCTTACAATTGCAGATCCATGGTCGATCGTATTCGATAAGGAAGGCGCCTTTTGTTAAAGCTTCCAATTGAAGATCAGTAGGAATGCTCTAAGACAAAGGCATGATTGCACTCGACACGACAATCGAGAGCTACACAAAGGATACATCGCGCTCGACACGACGATCGACTGTGAACGATGAAGGACACGCAATCGGAAGAATATGCCGTTTATATAATTTGCAGTCGACATATTGTATTGAGTACACCCCTATTATTAAACTAGATTATAGGACTCACTATTATGGTAACAATATGAAGACCTAGCATTCGACAGACATGTGTTATCAATTGTGTGATTACGGTAGGCAAAGTTAAAAAAGAATTTTTATGTACGACAAAGTAAAAAAAATGAAAAATGATGAAGGCAAAAAGAAAACTAACTGTTGCATTGATTTCCACATGCCATCAAGTGGCTTACAGAGGTTTTACACTTACAAAAAAAGCAGTAAAATAAGAGAAAAATACAAATTTAGGCAGTGGGTTCGTCGGCTGCTCCTAGGTTTTCAGTCGGAGAATCGCCTTCATTTCTCTCAAGCTCGGGTTCTTCTGTGGCGGGCTCGGTGTCAGAGTTCTGGTCACCTTCGTCGTCCGCACACATTTCTTCGTAGAGTGCGATGGCCTCAGCATCATGATTCCAATCGGCACTCTTTTTGGCCTTGAACTCCCTCATAAGCTCTGTTCTTGTCTTAAGGATGAAGTCAAGAGCAACCGATTCGAGCTGCTCGAGGAGGCTAGCGTTCTTTGAATGTTCGGCTGCCAAGTCGGCCAGCAGCTGCTTCCTTTCAGCCTCAAGTGTGGCACAAGTCCTCTCAGACTCGGCCAATGCAGTAGACCTATCAGATTCGAGAATCCTTAGTCGCTCGCATTCGGCTCGAATGGAGTGATTGGTCGACTGCAATGACCTGACCTTGCGGTCGAGTGCCACGTTGTTCGACCGAGAAAAAGCACGCTTTGGAGAGACTGCAAAAGGAAATAGGAAGTTAAAATCAGTTAAGTATGAAAATCAACCATAAAATGTCATCTAAGAAGATCTACCTTGAAAGCTTCGGCAACTGCATAGTCGGAAGCTGCGGTCGAGCCTAGTTCCTTGAGACGAGCCTCGTCCGATGGGAAGAGTAGCTTCTCGACCGATCCCTTAATAGAAGCAGGTTCGGAGTAGACAGAAATGTCGTTTGGAAACTATAACGTGATTGCGTCTTCAGTCAGGTCGACAGACTCGACCCTGCGCCTCTTACCAGTAGCTGGGCTCGACTCCACCGAGGCTTGAGATGGTGGTGGCGAGAAGCTTTCCTCAACCACGTCAGTAGAAGCTTCAATCGGTTGTTTCGCAGTCGACTTCTTCTTTTTTTTGAGCAGCTTTGACCGCATCCGAGCTGCAGCCTCCTCAGCAGACGGGATCTGAAAGGTCTTCGTCATTTGGTAGTCTGTAAAGACCCGTTCTCGAGGAGTTAGGTGCTTGATAAATGAGAACTTGTACCCTAGCAGCTCGAGCGCTCTAATTGTAAGGATGATAAACAACGTGCTTACGGCTCTAGAAAGAGGGGTACCTTCTAGATCCTTAGTTGATTTCGACCACATATGACTCGAAGAGAAGCGCTCTTCTAAAAGAAGAACTCTCTAATCTTGGTTGACCTCGGAGACAGCAAGAATTTGTTGAGTTCGCTCGACAACTGTAGAACTGTGCACTTAAGCTTGGTTGAACTTCCGCCTTACAAAGAAAAACAACAAATAAGAATTCAGTCGACAGGGAATTAAAACTCTATTATTGAATATTTTACCTATCACTCGCCAAGAGTTGGGGACGTCTGACTCTGAATTCGACCCAAGGACCAGTCGACCCTTGGCCAGGAAGTAGCCCTCATTTCAATTGCGATAGTTGGTCGTCAAGCGACTTATCAGGTGCTCCCATCCAACTCGGAGCACAAACTAGCAACGACATTTCTCTTTGTCAGGGTCCTTCAAGAAGTAGGAATGCATGATTTCTTGCAGGCCGACTGCAATCCCGCGTTGCTCGTCCAAGGCTTCGAGTCCAAGTAGCAGTCTCCAGCCGTTCAGCATCAGCTGGCTTAGGGCAATTTCGAAGTAGCTGAGTACTTCTTGCGTTAACTTAGGGATTGGCAGTCGAAGCCCTTGAAGGAAGGACAGCTCATAGAGAAAGGTCCACCCCGGAACGTCCCAGTCGACTCGTTCGTGTCCCCTGGGTCCCTTAGTTGTACGAATTCTGGGATCCGGTAAAAGATACGCAGTCGAGACATGTCTGATGAATCAAGCTTTGTTCTGGGATTGTTTGGCAATATGTCCTGAGGTCAACTGCGCCCCACGGAGTCGACATCCACGTCATCATCCGCCCCGTCACCTCTGCAGTCGACTATGGCTTCAATCAAGCCAAAGTCTGGAAGACCGGCTCTCGGAACAGCGCCCGACTCGACCCTATCGAGCACTCTGGTCGACTGCGTCAATGTTTCAGAAAGGAATTCTGGGGTCAACTCAGCTATAGTAACTTCGTCTGCCCCAGCTTCGCGCTGCACGGAACTTGCAGTCAACGAGTCCAATCGACTGCTACTTGTCGAACTCGACTCGGAGACGAAACGCATGGTAACCGAAACTTTTTTTTTAAAAAAAAATGGGGGGAGGGAACCGGCAGTTCTAGATTTTACCCCTGCCGGAAAAAGAATTCTTCCCAGCCAAAACTATCACTAGGAAAAACTAGAATCCAGCTAGTAAGACAGAGAACCAGAAAAGAAAGCGCAACCCCAAAAAAAAAAAAGAAAAAAAAGGGGGAGAGAAGACTGAAGAAAAGAACGTTAGAAGTTAAAACTAAAGGGGGGGAGGTTCAACTGAGAAGAGAATATGGGTTTTGGTTACAAAAGCCCCAGATTTTGTGCAAAAACAAAAAAGAGAAAAGAAGAAATTTTTAAGAAGGTAAGGAGAAAAAAGAAATTTTCAAAAAGAAAGTAGAAGAAATTTCAGAAAAAAAGTAAAAAGATTTCAAGAGGAATGAAGAAAAAAGAGAAAGAAACTCACCGAATAACAGAAAAAACTCGCCGGAGCGAAGGAAAATCTTGAAAGTTGAAGAAAGAACGCCGCTGAAACTTCTCTCACTTTTTCTTCTCTATGAAAACGTCAAGTGAAGAAGAAGGAAAGGGCGATTTCCTATTTTAAAAACACGACTTTAAAAGTAAGGGACACGTGTCAAGATTTCGCTGGGCGAACCGTTTCGCATGCCACGTCCATAAGGCGAATAAGAGGGTGCCACGTGATGAAGTACAAAACGGTCATCATCCTTCTTCAGACTGAGTCGAACCCAAAGTTGAGGACGAATGGGATTACGACAGGGCAATGATTACATAGATCCCAGCAAGGTCTCACACTATCTCAAAGGTCGACTGCTTCTAGGTACCATGTGCCCAAGCATACAGTCGACATCAATGGTCGACTGCGTCCAGGCACCATGTGCCCAAGCTTACAGTCGACATCAATGGTCGACTGCATCCACGCACTATGAGCCTAGGGTTGCAGTCAATGATCTAGGTCGACTGGTGTCAGGTCCCGAGTACCAAGCACTTCTATGGACCCCCTGGTCGGTATGTTAGTGCATCGAGTCCGACTCTCGCGGTCGGTTACTTCGGTCGACCCCATAGTCGATTACTTCAACCCTTAGGCAGACATCATGGGTCAACCCTGGCTAAGCTACGCAGTCGACTGCTCCGAACCTCGAAACAAAGGGGCTTTCACTCAACCACAATGGTCGACTACCTCAGAACAAAGGGCCAACACGAACCTCATTGGTCGATTGTTACTCTCTAACTCAAGAACTCTTAACTTAGAGAGTGGGGGACAAACTGTAGTGGCCAAATTCACTGACAGGTCCAATAGTCTATTGACCGTAAGGCTTGCACCTTTTACCAGGCCCAGGAGCCCATTAGCCCAAGATCAATCTCTATTGGTCCAACATCCGAAAGCAGATAAGGGTTGACTAGTTCAAATTAGGAGATTAGTCTACCCAGAACTCCCTAACCGTCATCATATCTTTAGGATTAACGAGTTCAAATGAGGAGCTCAGTCCTCATAAGACTCTGGAGCCGCCGAAATATTTCCCTGAGATTTGGTGGAATTATCCCGAGATCCTAGGATGACTGATCTGGGTTCCCTTACTATAAATGGAGAATGGAATTAGATGGGAGGGGGTGCTCGGACTCTCTCACATTTTTCTAAAAAACTTTCCACAACTTCAGAACGATCATTCTCGCATCTAACCTTCTACGAAGGGAGTACATCTGCAGGGTAAAGATCGAACGACTAATACCCCATCTTCCATCACTCCCGGCCACGATCTCCAGAGATAGGTAATATAGATCCTGTCGCTTCTCTTTGTTCTCCTTTTACTTTTTTTTTTGAGTTTAACTAACTTGACCGTCGGAGACCCTTAGGCTGGCACCACCCCGGCGCCTAGGAATCTTCACGTTCGATTTGCATTTCTTCCTGTGCAGGTTGTCGGTGCCCTGATCTAAAATCAATTGTGGAATTTGCAGTCTACAGGCAGTTGTCAGGTGCCTCACACTTTCCTGACCCCTAATAGAGTTCTCTTACTCGGAATCTCAATCGCAGACCAATCTAAGGAAGACTGCTATTAGAATTTTTCAAAGAAAAAGCTAAAAGCAATTTTCCAATTATAGGGTCCTGATTCCCCAAAAATCAGGTGGCGACTCCAAATCAATCAAAAGAAATCACAAGATTCTCGGAGAGAGACACAAAAGTCGTATCCCTCGCCAAAAGTGCAAGAGAGAGAATGAGGCGAAGCGTCGTAGCCTTCTGAAAAAAAGTGAGGGTGCTACATTCTCCTCTGTGGACAAAAAAAAATTTAGCATTGCAATCACGCGGGAAACGAAAACAAAGGCCTTAGCACAAGCATTAAGTAAGTAAACTACCTCTCCCTATAGTCGAGCTTGTTCACCTCAACAAGTGAGAAGCAAAAACAGAATAGATAAACTCATCGTTAATCAATGACTATCAAGAATAAAAACCCACAATCTAATTTGTATTCGGGAAAGAAACTAAAGAGATGTATGAGATAGAATGGCTAGTTGAGAATTTCAACGGCAAAGATACAGATTAAAGAGATCAGAGAGGGAAAGGAGAAACACGATTTTGGGATATATTTAGAAAAGAAGGGTTGAAAGGAAGAGACTTTTTATCCTTTAACAAGATGGGTTTTTTTTTACGGGAAAATTAAAATCTAATTAAAGAGGGAAATGGAATTAAAAAGAAACCACAAAGAAACAAGATGGTTAGACATTTGTTTTTAAGAATTTGCCACATGTTAAATAGGTATATTTAAGAAAAATATTCGTTAAATACAATGGTTAAATCACCTAAATAAAAAGTTAATTATCAATTATTCATATCAAATTAAAATTTTACTATAAAAATTATTTAATTACAAAAACCAGTTTAACCAAATTGAATCATGCTTGGATAGCTATTTAACCATTTTAACAAAATCTTGGTTCCTTTATTGGTCGATTTTAATAACATTGGTCAAACAAATAATATACAAAAGTAAGTCCTACTAAGATATAGTTTCAGACAAACAACATGCTAAGTAAATCAAGCACACGTCAGAAAAACATCTTCTTAGTTAACATGCTAAGCCAACAACCACTTGCGCTGGTGGTTGGTATCCCTCCTAATAACATGGAGGTCTTGGGTTCAAAGCTCCTTGGCTATAGTATTACCATTGAGTGAGGCCCATGTAATTTCTATCTTAATCTTAATATTATAATGAAGCTCCTATATGACTTCATTTTGAGCTGCATAGGAGCCGTGTAGTTACGTGACTTTTGTCACTTTATGTTTTTTTTTTAATCTTTTTTAAGAATACCTTATGCACTTGATTTACATTTGCCAATGGAGTCACATGGAGTGGATCCAAGGGCTGAGTTTTTTTTACGATGATCTCCTCAACGTGTAGATCACATCAGCTTGTATATAATCACCAGCGGACCCACCTAATACCCATTTTATTCTTGCATTTCACTTACACATGTTTGTGCGTTCATGTAGAGATAATCCAAGGTCTGATTTTTTGTGATGATGATCTATCGTCTAGATCAACATTAATGCACGTATCGTTTCCAAGTAATCCACCTAATACCCAAAATAATACGCCGAATAATTTATCAACTCACAAGGGGCAAAAATGAGTTTGTCACGTGTGTAATGCCTTTTGGACATTCCAACTCCAATCTTATTTCTTTAAATAATAACGCGACACAAAATTTGTCAATTCACTACGCGTGACAGTGCAAACTCATTGTTAGCAGAAAGCCAACCCACATGCGTCCACC
>MVGT01001042.1:39725-77952 GCA_002174775.1 Macleaya cordata | reverse complement strand
TATATAGATATGGTGTTCTCTTCACTGTTATAAGGCGACTTCTCTTCGCTGTAATGGGGCGATTTCTCTTTGTCTTGCGTATGTTTGTGACAGTTATGTGCTCAGTCCTCACCCACTTACAGTGTTTCAAAGCCATGTAATTCGGACAATAGTCCCACTTCTACTAAAAAAAAAATAGTTTTGAGGATTTCTCGGCATGGGTTGGAGAAAATCTAATTCAGAAAATTTCAGTGGCCGAAAGAGGGGTTCAATATGCCATTTTGGAATTTTTTAATCAAATTGTAGGAACAAAATTCTGCATTATTTCATCCGTCCTATTAAGTTTCCGCTCCAAAGGGTCGGTCTTCTAAACAATCCCCAAAAACCCAAAACCATACGGCCCTCAATTTTCTGTTTTATTGATGAATCCAGGACTCCGGTCTTGAAAAAGAAGAACTATTTATTTCCTCTGATAATCCCATCTTCCTAACTTCTCTCGTTTCTCATTATCACTCTCTCAACCAGAAAGAATCACCATTTAAAATAAAACAAATATACAAATCTTCAAAACCCTAGTTCCCTCTTTGCAAAACCCTACTTTTCTTCTGTTTCAGAAGCATGGCGATTCCGCTACTTTTAAATTTCTTTCTCTCTCATCGGTGTTTCTGAAGAATCTCTAGTTAACTCATTCAGAGAGGACCTAGGGCTTTGTTATTGCTTTTCTGTGTTTTTTTTCGGTTCTTGGGATTTTTGTTGAAGATGAGTCTTCCACCTATAGAGTGTAAATACATTACGGAAGAGTACCTTCGTGAATGGAAGAATGGAAATAGCAATTTCAAGGTACCAAATTCGGTACCGATGCTTCGATTTCTGTATGAGCTTTGCTGGACCATGGTATGTTCTTCTGCTTTCTCAATTTTTTTTTTTCTTCGATTGAATTTGTTTCCGTGCAGTATTTTTTGTTTTGTTTTGTTTTTGGTTTTGATTTCAGTTTTGTTCTCATTAGGTCCGCGGAGAATTACCTGTTCAGAAGTGTAAAGTAGCTTTGGATTCGGTTGAAATCGCTGATAAAACATCGAATGAAGAACTGAGTTCGGTTTTCGCGGATATTGTGACTCAAATGGCTCAAGATGTGCGTTTTTCTCTCTAGTTCTCACTCCCATTCTCATTTCTGGTCATGGAAATTAGTGCAATATAGGCCCTGCTTGGTATCCAACGAAAATTCG
Organism: Macleaya cordata; assembly: GCA_002174775.1. NCBI lineage: Eukaryota > Viridiplantae > Streptophyta > Magnoliopsida > Ranunculales > Papaveraceae > Macleaya > Macleaya cordata. Next base: position 76,747 of record MVGT01001042.1, on the reverse strand, counting down.
CAGCATGCAAATGCTAGAAAATGCTTAATTTTTATTGGTTTTTGGTGGTACATATTCATATTAATTTAGAGTGAGCCTACAAATAAGTGGCATAATGGCTGTGAATATTCACAGTTTTGGAAGTGCTGCGAATATTCACAGCCATTTCATCTTATAATTGTAGTCCCACTCCAAGTGACGACGAAGATACACCACTAAATACCAATAAAAGTTAGGCATTTCCTAGCATATGCATGCTGCGAATATTCGTTGCATACCAAGCAGGGCCATAACTGCTTTATTTCATCGTTTGGTTATATAAATCTTTGTTTTTGTTAGTTCATGTTATTGTAGTTCTTAACTGTTTAGGTTTAAATGCACTACTAGATTGTAAGCTGTTAAACTACACAATACATTCTAGTTCTTCATCTAGGATCTGATGCGTAGGGTCTAGACAACCTCTGACAACACTATGCGGAGATGACCATTTGGCTATCCATTGTGGAAAGAAAATCCAAAAGCAGGGTAGAACTTGGGTTTGTTGAATTGCCTGGGTAACCACTCAAATATATAATATCTGGTTGCCTGCTTTAAGACATCATAGCGCCTGAGTTTGTCTTCTTTCCTGGGCGCCTTATCAAAACTACTTGCACTAGCACTATTTTGGTTCCATTAGAAAGCATGCTTTTTGATTTTATTTGGAGTTCAATGGATTCTTTATAGCGGCAATTCTTCACAGTGAAAGTTTTCTTTGTGGAGGACCACATTCAGATGTCTCCTAGGTGGGCGAAATTTATCAAGCACTTATATATATGTTCCCATATTCATATAACGGAAATAATTAACTTGTACTTGTGCTACAAATGAAGATTAGAGACTAACAAGGCATTGTAGCACGGTGAATTAATCTAAGTGGATTTATTAGTGCATCAGTTGGAAATGACAATTTCATATACAAAATCACTACCCTTAGGATTAAGCTTGGTTCCATGCGTATGATGTAAAAAATCCTCAACCATCAAGGCAACGACGCTAAACCATTTGAAGTGGAGAACTTTAATACAGAGGCTTAATAACTTAGAAAGACTAGGGTTGTTCTTGATCGATCTGAACTATTCTAATTAATGGAAATATCATTATGTGTAGTTGTGGAATCACTCAGAAGTGGTATGGCTTCAGATTTTGGTTATGTAAGATAGTTGCTTAGAGCTTGAGAAACCAGGAAATGGATTGGAGTCATTGGACATAAGAAAAGCTAATCGCAGTGGCGATGGCTAGAATAGTCTAGAAGTAGGAGTCTTGAAGACTTTTTACTTACATTGGAAAAATAACAAAAGAATGTCACCTTTGACCAGTAGGTTGACAAGTTGGGTTTAGAATTAACTGCTTTGAAAGGGTAATTGAGTTGGAGATTTGGGGAAATCTCAATACTTAGAATCTTTGAAATAAGATGGCCGAGTCCTACTGCCCTAGGCGAACAAAAGGGACTTCACATGATAAGAAAAGCTGATTGAAGTTCCAGTGAACTTTGGGAAGAAGCAAGTTTTAGCAGAAGTGTCCTTAGTTGTAAAGGAAGTTCGTTACTTGTTATATTTTTGCTAAACAATTCAATTTTGTTAAGAACAATGTAGTTAGGGGCAAATGCATACTTAAGACGCTCTAGTCATATCTTCTGAGGCGCAAGGCACAAAGTCAGGCACACCTGAGTGAAGCAAGTCATGACTAAAAATAAAATTACTTAAGTGTTTACTAACATTCAGAATGTATTAGAAGCTGGAACAACAACAAAAAGGACCTAAAACCCAAAATTGAAGGTTAAAGGTACTCATAAGTTACTCAAGATTTAAAGCATAAATAATTTTTTAGCAATGAGTCAATATCTCAACACTTGGCAACATAAATCAGCCCTTAGATCATCTCATGTTGGCCATATGGAGCAGTGTAAGAAATCTTGTGGAAAAAAAGTGTATGTGGACCCCCAGTCAATAACAAAAAGTCAAAATAGCATCAAACATAGAGTTTTCTAAGATAACTCTAATCATCATCATCACCAGATTCATAATGACGTCAGGCCCTTAATTATTGGCTTCTCACTTTCTTATAATGCTAGGTTTTTTAACTCATGGACATAGCTTTAGGCCTTCAATTATTGGCTCCTCTTTCTCACATGCTTGGCCGTATCTGCATATTATTTTTATTGTTCAGAATTGTTGTTTCTGTTTCCTCAGTTTTTCTCTCGATTCTTCTATTTTTTCATCTCCTTAGGGAAAGAAAATACTTAGATTAGCATGTTTCTGTTTTTCCTTTTTGATTGTTGCAAGCACAGACTTTCTTTGGCATGGACTTGTTTTTGCTAGTCATAATCTATCTTAGTTCTTTCCTAAGCCAAACTTTTGTATTTTGTATTGAATTTATTACTCATGGAAGTACATAATTCTGTTTTGCAGCTTACAATGTCTGGGGAGAACCGTGCCCGTCTTATCAAAGTGGTATCTGATTGTCTCTACAAAAATCTAAATTGCTTTACCAGTTTAATTTTCTCAGTTTTTCCCTTACGCCAGACATGCAACAAAGGTTTCTATTATATGGGGTTTTTTAGTAGGTCTCATGGATGGTTGGCAACCAATTTGGATTAAAATATCCTATACCAGTCGATTCAAGCCCTGTAAGCTCATTTGATATTTTCCATGGTTTTGGTGTCTTCCCTGTCAGACTAAATGAAATTCATGTGTCATGCTGTTGTGGAAAGAGATTAAAATGCATATGATGCATTCTTTTCTCATATTTGATATGGCTTGGTAGGGAAAAGAAAAACATCCCTATTAACTCTTAACTATGAATTCAAAGCAGGTTTTAAAAATAAATTACCTTCATTTCAGATATATTTCCTTGTACAAGTGTTTCATATTTTATTAGCCCTTGCGATGTTGAGTTCCGGTTTCTGCCCTGGTGATCAGTGTATTAATTCATCATTATTAAAAACGTTTTTCAAAATGTGGAAAGCCTCCTTTGGGAAAACAAATTTAGCATCTCATCTCTGCTGCTATATGTTGGCGTATTTGGGAGGAAAGAAACAAGCATATTTTCCAATATGTGGCTGAATCTGTTCCATATATATTCAAAACATTTCTCCTCCCCTCTTTTCTGGTTATCTGAATTTGAGGAACCCCATGGGGTTGACGTTGTTCTCTTTGGTTTAACTTCAGATAGGTTCTTAACAGGTCAATTTTACAGAATTTTCCTTGCGTGGGGCTTGTTTTGCTTTCTGTTTTTCTAATTTTGATGGTTACCTTTTCAGTTGTATCCTATTAATAAATTTCCTTATTTAAAAAAATAATAAACAGCATTTTTTTTTCCTAATATTGGGGTAGGTATTTGTCAGTTCTTTTCGTTGTTTCAATTCTAACTAGATCAATAGCTTTGTTCAAGTAATGTTTTTTAATCTTTTAGTAACACGTCAATCAAAATATTTTTTTTTTCGAGCCTTCAGCCTGCATCAAAATCCTCTTCCTGGGTGGTGCTGTTAGTGGTGTTTTGTTATACATGCTAAACCATCTTAATCAACTTCCCTTTTTGGTCCATTTTAGTTTTTGTTGGTTTGCTCACTTTAATTTTGTCCTTTCCAGTTACCATCTCAACATCCTCATCTTTTCTATGCTTATTCTATTAAAGTGTTTTTACTTTTTATTGCCCAATTCTAGTCTCTTAAGCATAGCACGTCCTATCTCTCTATTTAAGAATCTTTCCATTAGTTTGATTGGTATGCTTGATCACATTGCACTCTGGTGAAACATATTGCACCCTTAGCCACCCAACCTTAATTGTAGTATTGTCCTCTCTCTTTCTCTATATATATGAATAACAGGATTTAGATAATGGAAATAGCTGTTTTGGACTTGTTTAAAGCCCTGCGTTTTAAGGTATCCTTCTATAGTTATTGTTTTGCATTTATTTTTCTACTCATGACCAACATTATTGCGTCAACTAGAAGCGTAAAACAAGGGACATCCCACTGAATATGTGCATCGAATTATGTGGAAAAATATTTTAGTAAAAAAAGAATTGTGGAATAATTTCCGGTGATTAAGGTCAAGGACATAACTTCTTATGTTTTATTTTGTTAGCTGAGAAAAGCTTTATTTATTTTTAACTTTTCATTTTTTGCTAGAGATAAAGAAGGTATATTTTGTACGTCTTTTTTTATTCTTTGGTTGTGATGCCTTTTCAGCTGTTTCTAAATACCTCATAATTATGTAAGTCCTTGTGGAACCTCTATTCTCATATACTTGTTTTCTACTTCTCTTGTCATCTCTTTCCCGAAGGCGAAGTGGCTTGTAGAGTCTGCATTGGTTCCATTAAGGTTTTTCCAGGAGCGTTGTGAGGTGAATCTAGTTCTTAATTTAATAGTCATTTTTCACCATTTGCTGTTGGTTTATTCAGAAATTAGTTCTATTTCTGTGTTGTTTTCTTATGTTTTACCTTGATGTCCCAGGAAGAATTCCTATGGGAGTCTGAAATGATCAAGATAAAGGCACAAGATTTAAAGGCCAAGGAGGTAAGTGGAAAAGCTCTTTTGTAAAGTGGTTGGATTTCATCAAATGGATCTATACATCGCTCATGTGGTATTGGAAACCTTAAGGAAGTTGGAAAAATATTGATAAATTGGTTGGATTTCATGAAATGGATTTATACATCGCATGTGGTAACCTTAAGAAAGTTGGAAGAAATTTGAAGCATTGGAAACCTTAAGGAACAGTACTCATGGTGCCAATCCTAATACATGTTTTATTAGGTAGATTCATGGTAAAATTGGCCTATCCTGATTGGCGAACACAAATCAGGATAGGCCAAGGCCAAATCGGAATTCAATACCGAACCATGGTAGCACGATAAAATAGTTGGATAGGGGCCATAGGTCATTGATGGAGTTGATGATGATGCTGTGGCATTTTGTGTATTTCTTTTGATGATTACAAAAGGCTCGTTAAACTGTGGGAGTTTCCTTTATCTTGTTAAATCTTTTTGGATTTTTGTAACTATCAATTTGTGATTATGGTCTCTGTTCTTTTCTTGTTACTTGTAAACTGCAGGTTAGAGTAAACACCCGCCTTCTTTATCAGCAGACGAAGTTCAACCTTCTTCGAGAGGAGAGCGAGGGTTATGCCAAACTGGTTTGTTTTGAAAACAACTTGCTGTTGTTTATGCATGCCGTTTTTTTTTGTTACCTTCGTGCATGGCCCTTTTCTAATATATCCTTCATAAAGTTCTACTCGGTTATTTGGTCTGCAATGTTTTCTGATATATCTGGAACTAGGTATATCGCCGTGCCTCCGGCACGGCTCAAAACTTTGTCCATCCTCCTCACACACGGTTTGGATGTCCAAAGGTGCTACACACATTTCTCTTACGCGCGCTTCGCGCGCACCCACACGCGTTAGGGTTTGGGTATTCCAGTCATTTAGCTCGTGGAAATTAATTGTCCATTCTCCCCACATGCACTTCGCGCACGTGGGCTGAATGTCCAAACGCGCTACGCGCGTTGCCCTCATGCGCGCTTCGCGCGCACCCACACACGCGCCCTTGGATCCACTCCACGCGACTCCATCATCAAGTGTAAATCAGGTGTAAATAAATAACTATGGCCATGGGACACGTCCGGTATTTCGTAAAAGAAAATAAGGTTATTTTGGTCATTTACTATCACGAGACACATCTGGTATTTTTGGAAGCTTAAGGGCATTTTTGTCTTAGGCACAGGTTATATAATTTGTCGAAAAGAGACAAAATTGCCCCCCGTTCTGAATTGTATTATAGACTAGGTATATCGCCGTGCCTCTGGCACGGCTCAAAACCTCGAGAGAGAGAGAGAGAGAGAGAGAGAGAGAGAGAGGGGGCAGGGAGAGAGTGGCCGAGAGAGGGGAGGAGGAGCTGAACAGCTTCACTGATGATGAAGAAGACGAAGAAGAAGAAGCAGAGAGAAATCGAGAGAGAGGGCAGGGAGAGAGAGAGGGGAGGGCAGGGGGGCTTATGAAGCAGCACAATTTATAAAAAGGACAACTCTACCCCCCGTCCTGAATTGTATTATAGATTTGCAACTTTTCCCTCTCTACTAGGTGACATGTGACGTCTACAACATATCAACAAGAAAACAACATTTATTAGAAAAGGGGTGGTAGACAAGAGTAAAATTGATTGCTAGAAAGGGTGTGGCCTCTAGTTAGCAATCATCTGTTAGCGCTCAATATAATTACATTTTTTGAGAAAAATTGTATTTGTATACACCTAGTTTTTAAGCCAAAATAACATCTAGAATTATTTGGATATTATCGTATTATCTGGTACACAAACTGTTCCCATATTGTTTCTGAATTATTTAAAGTCATTATTATTATTATTCGCATTGTTATGATTATTATAATCATTACCCACTTTTGAAAACCAATCCTAATAATGTTCTTACTATAATAGAACTTATGTAATCTATGCAACTTGGATAAGTAAATCTATATTACAATTCAGGACGGTACATACTTTGACGGTCCAGATTTATACCCCTTACAACTTACAAACCCATTACAATGTGGACCGTCCATTGTGTATAAGACAAACCCCTTATACTTTATTATATTAAATGACCAAAATAACCTTATTTTCTTTTTTAATACCCTTATACCCTTTAACAACTTTATTATATAAATGACCAAAATAACCTTATTTTTTTTTTTTTGAAATATCGGATGTGTTCCGTGGCCATAGTTATTTATTTACACCTAATTTACATTTGACGGTGGAGTCGCGTGGAGTGGATCCAGTGGTGGTGGTGGTGGGGAGAATGGAGAGCTAAATGACTGGAATACCCTTTTTTAAAAAGTTTTTTTTCGCAAACCTTAAAAAGATACAACAGAGAAAGTGTACAGACAAGCAAGTGAATCTTTTCTACTTCAACTGATTTGTGTGTTTTTGTAACAAACATTACAACTTGAAGGCTATATAACAAAGCTTATGGTTCATGTGTCAAGGTGTGATGAGTTGACACATCATGCTTCTACAATTACACCTCATACTATAGCTTTGACACCTGCTACAGGTTTGACAACATATGCTTCACATTGACACCTCATGCTGCTAGGTGTCGAGTTGTGTGATGGTGGACAGCCACCTCATGCTATGTGTGACACCTCATGCTTCAGCGTGACACCACGTGTTTATATCACTTACTGTATTTTTGTCGCATGCCGGATTGCTAACAAGGGTGTCGCCAATAATCTATTTTTGAATAGTTCAGCTCCTCTTAGGATAAACTTAATTTTTTTGGTTCAAACATTCTTTCTTTTGAGAAGTTAAAAACTGATATGGCTTTTCTGTTTTCGTGATAAACCTTTAAAATTCGTTGTTCTTCACCCTCTTCTTAAAATGAACATTTGCTTGTATATAAATCATATGCCATGGAAAATTCTAGAATTGTAACGCACCATCTCATTCCTCTCTCTGAAAGCTTGTCGTTTTGTTTTAGACAAGTTCTTAAAGCTTGTGATGCAGTATCTCATTTCTCGAACTTCTTTCCGTTATGTGCATGTTCATAACTTCTACTTTCTCCAATCTGATGGGCAGCCATCTCTATGGGCTACATTGATAAGATGCTTGTCCACGTGATAACCTTCCTTACCATGTAATATACTTTCTTTAAGGGAATGAGAGCCTAACTTTGTTATGAAATTACCTTCCTAATTTAGTTAAGCTTGTCCTATATTGTAATTTAACTTGCCCTGTACTTGTTATATGACCTCTTGGACCGGACGTCACCTACTTGTCACCTTCCCAGGTAACAATGGAATTTTATGACACTGATATAAGGTGCGTGACACAGTCCATAACGTCCAATAGACAAGTTCATATCTGTTCTGGAACATGAACACATTTTTATTTGTTTCTGAATCTGTGAGCTTGTAATTTCTCGAGTCTGTTTGCTTTCAGTTAGTAGTGAGCATTCTCTTCAAGTGCGTCTTCCCTTTTCCTTTATAATCACCTTATGCTAATTTTTAGGTAACCCTTCTTTGTCAAAGTGGTACTGAAGCTTTAACTCAGAATGCATCTGGAGCAACTATCAGCACAATTAAGGTTGTGAGTTTACTTCAGTTCTCTTCAAATACTTCGTTTTAATTGAATAGTCGTCATGATCCTCTGATATATACTCTTTGCAGTCATTAATTGGACATTTCGACCTCGATCCGAATCGTGTGTTTGATATTGTAAGTTCTTTATTTTGTTTTCTACCTTGATAAGAATCTCTGTTTTACTATTGCTTTTTGTAATGCGTTTTACTAGAAAGCCTTGATATTTACAAATTAATTTTTTTCTTATAGTGAAATTTGGGTAAGCCAGTATCTGTTTTCCTCATGCTTTTTACCATCTTTTGTTTTGTGGTACACCAGGTATTGGAGTGCTTTGAACTTCAACCGGGCAATCGTATATTTCTAGACTTGATACCTATATTTCCCAAGGTATATAGCGACATCAAAATTTGATCAACTTATGCTTTTGCTAAATGAACATATATGTTTTGCTCCCCCACTCTAAAAGAAAGAAACAAATTTGTTTTTGCTCATTTTTATTTACTTATTTATCTTTTGATGTTTTACAGTCTCATGCTTCTCAAATCCTGGGGTTTAAGTTTCAATATTACCAACGTATGGAAGTAAAGAGTCCTGTTCCTTCCGGGCTTTATCGGCTTGCAGCTGCGCTGGTGAAAGCAGACTTCATTGATCTTGATAGCGTGTAAGTATATCGTTCATAATTTTTATTGTTATCTGGTGAATAATGGGGTTTGTTTTGCCTGCATGGATCTGCAACTGAGGTCGAGTGAATCAATCCTGCTTTCTAAGCTTTTAAATGTCACATGTAGTTCAGTGCTTCTCATTGTTTCAAAGTATGCTTGCTCTGAACATAGTGGTAATGTTTTGTGTGTGATGACAATAACACGAGATGGAATTCAGGCTTGTTTTCTGTCGTTAAGAATTATTAAGTGTTGACATGAAAATCATGGCTGCTCTTTATGAGAATTACTGCTAACAGTTGCATTTCATCCTGTATAATTTGTGGACACCTACTCATCATCGATTTATAATGTGTCACATGCCGCAAATTGAGCAGCAGAAGATGGGATATTTGATCTGTTGCCTATGATTTCACAAAGCCCAGTTGGCTGGACTTATTTCTGTCATGCTCTGTTCTTTGATGGGTTCCTGGTGAATTTGGTTATTCAGTGGAGAAACAGAAAGACTTTTCTATGAGCTGAGGAATGATGCACAACTGAAAGGATAAGAAACCTCAATCTCTGGTCTCTACAGACGAAAATAAAGTTTCGTAGCTTTTTTTTATTCCGCAATATGACTCGGTGAACCTTTAGTCAAAATGTGGCTATGTTTGAAGATGAAAGGACCTGCAGAAGCTACTTTAGAACGAGAAATTCATCTAAGCAATTCAAGATTAAGCAAAGAAGAAGTTTCACCCTTTACTATGTTTGATGTGATGATTAGATTTTGGTGTATTGGGATATGTTTGATGATCAAAGCGTTCATGAAGGTTTTGAGTGAAGAGTGCGATTAAACATTATACAGGATGAAGTTCCTCAGGAGTTGTGGTCCCACCTTTGGTATGAACTCCTGCTGTTCAGATTTTTTAACCCCTAGATGTTGGACTATGGTGATGCCTTTTCAATTCTCTACTATTGTCTGGTGGTTGTTTTTTACTACTCAGTAAAGGATGCATGGTGACTCAATAAGTAGGGCCCATGGATATAATTGGACTCATCCATGGGTTTTATGCTCCATCATATGAAGCTGAGGGTTGGTGTAGGTTGATGGTGATGTTTTGATTTTTATGAGCATAAGATGCAATACTGTGTAGATTGTACTGGCTGGGAGGAAGTTTTATTTAAGTTCATCCAAGACACTTCTGAGGGTTGGTGTAGGTTGATGGTGATGTTTTGATTTTTATGAGCATAAGATGCAATAGTGATTGTACTGTCTGGGGGGAAGTTTTATTTAAGTTCATCCAAGAGTCTCAGCTTCTAAGAAAGGAGTATGTAAGTACCTCATCAGAAGATGGGGCCCTTTTATCAGCAGCTTTGCAATGTTTGAAGTAATTGAGATGAGAACATCCCCAGACTTGCTTTTCTCAACAATGTGATTTTCGCGTTGTGCCTAGGAGCAGCTGCTACTGGGAACTCTGTTCAGTTTAGTACTTACATTGGGTGATGCTGGATGACTTTTGTCACGCTAAGGCGAGTTTCATACATTCTCAGTGATGATCTGTTTCCTCTAACTCTTTTTGTTGTTGTATAGAACTTACTTTTAGTGCATGTAATGTTAGCTCCAATATATCTTTCCCCTTATGTGGAAAACTGGGGAACAACTCTTACTTGAAAGTATATTCTTACTTTCTTAGTTATATCATTTTGTATTATGTTGTATAACTTAAATATTGAATGTCAAGGGTGGAATCTGAATGTCTATAAAAAGTATGGTGCACTTGGTAAGCGATTTTCATGCAATTGTGGAATCTGATGCATTTAACCTTTTCCCTCAAATGAACTAATGATCATTTTTAATCCATGATATTATGGTGGGAACACTTCCATTAAATTATCCAAATTTTTATGCTATGCCAAAGCATGTACCTTCAATGTAAAATTTTTGTTTTAAAGTCAGCAAGGGTGTAAACTGGAGCTGGAGGTACTGTAAAAATACAAGCGGGCCTATTTTGAATGTGCATCAAGATTAGGGTAATCAACAAGAGTAATAAGTCTAATTGCCTACCAACCTCACAAGTGTATTCATCTGTTTCTTGTTAAGTGTGTATAAAAACCATATCATTACTATGCTGGTGGCTGGTAAGGATGTCAAGTTTTGGGTTAGTAACACGAAATTTAGAGGCTTACGTAGTCCTGATTGCATGTAGGAGTTAAAACATTTTACTTGTATCATTTGGCCTGGAGTCCTTGTTCTCCCAAACCTTAAACAGAGGATGCTACTGCTTTTGTTTTCTGTGCAAGCTAGTACGAAGCAAGGTTGACTTTCTTCCTGCTTGTTGTTGATGTTGGGTATTTGAATCATGTGGGACCTAAAGATATTGATGCCTTAACTTTTCTACACTTATTTCTCCCTTGTTAGTTATTTACTCCGGTTCATGCTCTTTCTGATGAAAATTTGAGGAAAACCATTATCTATCTCAAGAAAAATAAATGGTTGGTTTTTCATTCCAAAATTTTCATAGGAATTGGGGAAATCTTTTTTTTTCGCATCTTTTGGGATCTGGTCTGCTGGCTATTGGGGCAGGTGCCCCAGAAGCATAGGTGGCTGTTCGTTGCTATTAGATGCTTGACAGGTTTGGTTTGGACTTTAAACTACTCACATGAAACGGTGGCTATTTAGATTGGAAGATTTATTTCACAGGTATCTCATCTCATCTTGTATACGTGGAGAAGTAGAGAACTTAGATTTGCTATGAAATGGTTGAAATGGTAGATTCTTTTACTGACGTTTTCACAACTTGGTCCAGTTGTACTGACCTAGTTTAGTTTTTGTACTTGCTAACGGGCACTTATTTTAATCGGAGCCGTTATCAAGTTATTACTCTGTTATTTGTCGACAAGATTCACAGAATCATGGATGGCAGCTGATGGACAATCTTGTAATCATACTGCTTTTTTTTTTTTTTTAATTGAAAGGGTACGTTAAGGAGACCCCAACCAAAAACAAAGATTACACACGAATATACACTTTTTTTTTTTTTTTTTAATTCCCCTCTTCTATGTGCTTTAGAATGTTATTCTTAGGTTCTTTTGGTTTGCGGTGTGTGTTTCTTAAGTTCTTAGCTGTTTTCAGTTTTCCTTTTTTACTTATTGCTTTTAAGGTGTCTAGCTTATCTCTGTTTTGGTGATCACTTTCTTGTTCTCACTTGCCTCGATGAACAATGAATGCTGTGCTTTTGATTATCAGTTACTTCTCGATTTCAGATATGCACATTTACTTCCCAAGGATGAAGAGGCATTTGAGCTTTATGATGCATTTTCAGCAAAACGTTTTGATGAGGTATACCCAATTCAATGATCTGCATTATGTATTCTTTTCTTGTTTTACTTAATTTGACATTAATTTGTTCTACAACCAAGTCTAAACTCAATAATAGTTGAGTTACTTTATTTTGTTTGTTGCGTCAACTTGAGAATCTAAGGATTTGGCTGTCAATCATTGTGTGATTTGTTTCTGTAGAGAAGCTCAACTATTATAGAGAATTTTGGAGAATGTATCTAACCATTCCTTATTCTTTTCTTGTTCATGCATGATGATCCTGGCGTTCCAAGTAATGAAATTATCTTTAAAGGAATTCTAAAGCTACTTTTTCAATTTTGTGTTGGTCATACTAAATCACAATGTTATTGTAATAAATATAGGTATTCTAGTATGAATAATATTTTAAGTAAAAAATAGTTAATAATGGAACTCCCTAGGTAGAGGAGTGAGCTTTTAAGTGAGTCCATTTTTATACAGAACATAAACTAGTGGCATAAAGGATAAAAAGGTTGAGTTTGAAATTTCTTGGAGAAGAGAAACAAGTCTGTCTTCAAGGATCCAAATCCAGATGTAAAAGAGAGAGAAATCTAGATAACTAGGTTTTCTCCCTTTGGCATGTTCTGTTAGTAATCTGAGAAAAAGATTTTAGTCGGTTCAGAAGGAGGCTCAGTTATTCTTAATTGGAGTTTAACACTCCAATTTTACTCTTCCACGAGGCATTCAGATGACTATTTTATATTATTTGGAAGAAGAGCAAGAAACACAAAGAACCTTGTTTTGAGGCTTGCATAACGTAGTAGTATAGTATCTCTAATTTGACTGATGGGTCATACAGTGATACAGATTTTTTAAGCCCCAATTCTTCTTTCCCTTATGTAGGCTAACAAAATTGGCAAAATAAATCTGGCTGCTACTGGAAAGGACCTGATGGATGATGAGAAACAAGGAGATGTAACAATAGATCTTTATGCTGCTTTGGACATGGAAAGTAATGCTGTTGAAGAACGTTCCCCGGAGCTTGAAAATAACCAGAGTTTGGGCTTGCTCAGTGGATTTCTCTCTGTGGATGACTGGTATGTGTAGTTTTAACTCGTTTTCTGCTGATTACTGCTGTAAAAGCTCGTCTTTGTTTTGGTTGAGGGTTCTAATAAACGCATTATCACATCACAACTGAACTATGTTTGGTGTTCTTAGGCATTAATAGATGCTCAATGGTCCTGTAAGTTAGAAAATTAAATTAGCAAATGCATTTGTAAGAGACATTCAGCATCATAAGGCGCAGTGAAATTGGATCCAATTTATCTTCAATCATTACTAGAGTTGTTAATCTTCAGTTTTCTAGAGTTTTCATTGCAGATGGGGCCATGGCAGTTCGAATCTTTGAGGTTAATTTGTATTTCACTGCAATATTACCTGGAAATTATATTAAGAATTTTTACTCTTTCTACTTTAAAATGAGACATTTTGTGAATCTTATTTTTGAAGTACTTTCCCATTTAGCGTTGGCTCTTTATTTACTAAAGATTGAGGGCACTTAAATAATTCTTTTAATTTTTTTTGAAGGGAATAATTCTTTTAATTAGTTTCTCATACTATTGTACCTTTTTTTTGTCTAGTAAGGAAAAATGTTGCTTGTTAATGTCACCAGCTAAAGTACAACCACAATCTATGGTGATGGCAGTGGCATAATCTGGATCCTTGTTTATATGCTCGACGTGGGTTTTATATTTAATATTTCAATGAGCATTACATCGGACATTATGTGATACCTTGTTGCTATTTGATCCAGACACAACCTTTGGAATTTTCTAGCCAAGATATTTAATAGTTTTGTATATATAGCTTCATCTGCTTATTTTTCAGGTATCATGCACACATTCTATTTGATCGTCTCTCTGCTCTCAATCCTGTGGCACATAATCAGATTTGTGAGGGCTTGTTTAGGTATTTTAGTTATGCATTTCTGTTAACTTTAATATCAACAACTATATTCTTTTTTCTTTTTTTGGTAATTTCAATTGTGAGTTTGGATCGACAGCCAAGTTTATTTAACCCTAGGTGTAGCCAAGGTATTTGTGGGGCCTACATGGGGATGATCCAAGGGTGTGAGGATGATCTCCTCACCACATAGATCATCCTCTTATAAAACCACTATGTTCTAGAACTTTTAACACCATCAATGTTGGTTTTGAACTAACGATACTTAATTCAAGCCTTTGATGGGATTAGAAGTTTTAGAATGATGTGATTTTCAGTGAGGATGATCTACATGGTAAGGAGTTCATCCTCACCAAAAATCAGCCCTTGGATTATCTCTGTGGGTCCCACAGAAAACCTTGGCTAAATAAGCTTGGGTGCGATCCCGACTCTTCAGATGTACTCATGAAAATCAACTATTTTTTTTTTTTTTGGCATTCGTAGGTTAGTACATTTTCCCTTGCCTCTAGGGATAACAATGTGTTATATGTGCTTAGGGCCATTGAAAATACAATCTCTTCAGTGTATGATATTGTTCGTCGAACACATCTTCAGAGTTTTGGCTTTTCCTCTGCTTCTGGTTCTGATGCCTCTGAAGCAACAGATGCACCATCTCTGCAGAAATCATTTATTGATCTTCCAAAGGAACTATTCCAGATGCTTGCTTCTGCTGGGCCTTATCTTTACCGTGATTCCATATTGCTACAGAAGGTGTGATTTTGAGCGAGTTCCTGTAGTTTTATAGGATATTTTTTTCTCTTTGAACAGAAGAGAGACTGCTTTATGCACAAACTGAACTCATCATCTTAACATGTATTGACAGGTGTGTAGAGTATTAAGAGGCTATTACGTGTCTGCAGTGGAGCTTGTTGGTTCTAGTGGAGGAGCAATTTGTCTTGAATCTGCGACTGGTGGGATTCGAGATCCTCGTCAGCACCTAAAAGTGGCTAAATCAAGAGTCGAGGAAGCCTTGGGGACATGCATACTTCCTTCATTGCAGTTAATACCTGCAAATCCTGCAGTGGGGCAGGAGATATGGGAAGTAATGTGTCTCCTCCCATATGAGGTTAGTATTATGTCGCTTCTAACTTCTTTTCAATTTGAAGGTTATTAAGCATGAATGAGAAACATGATGAAACTTGTCTTCTAGGTGCGCTACCGTTTGTACGGTGAATGGGAAAAAGATGATGAGCGCATTCCAATGGTTTTGGCTGCAAGACAGACAGCAAAGGTATTCCAGTCTTATTGAACCAAGGGTTTAGTTCTTGCAATCTTGTGTTTTTTTGGTATTCTTAGATGTTATTCGTTACTGTTCTATAGTTGGACACCAGAAGGATCTTGAAACGGCTGGCAAAAGAAAATTTAAAGCAACTGGGTCGAATGGTGGCAAAACTAGCTCATGCTAATCCTATGACTGTACTTCGGACAATTGTTCATCAGGTGCTTTATCTAATGATTTAGATAATTGAAGTTGTGGAAATTTGCTTCTTTTAGAGGAGGTCATGACTTTTTGGAACTATGGTATACAGATTGAGGCATACAGGGATATGATAGCTCCTGTTGTAGATGCATTCAAGTACTTGACACAGGTTTGAATCTCTTATTTGATGCAGCAAGTTTCCACCTTTTTGTTCTTCTCTTTCCTGTGTTGCAACATCTCAAAAGTAGGTTTGTCTGGGGATGGTAGAATTCTTCTTGTATAAAATAATTTATGATTTTATATTTTGCTATTTTGCTTGGTCATCTACCAAGTACCAACTATTGTTGGAGTATTGTCTATATCTGAACCTCTATATTTTCAGAAATAGTTTTGGTCTTTGCAGTGCATAATCTCGATCTTAGTACTATTACTTGGTGTTATTTGTGAAGGAGTTACAAATCAGAGTTTTCCATTGATGTAGTGTAGAAGGGGATACTTTTAATGACGTGCTAGTGTTAGTTGATTTTCAATTACTTCTTCAGCCTGATGATGCCCTAAATGTGGATTGAGTATTTCAATTTCAAATTGGCCAGTCAGACTACTTACTGGAATAGAATTGTCCAGTTAAACTGAAACAGTAGTAGAGATTCTGTTGGGCTGCAGTTACTAGTGTCATCAGCTAACGATTAATTTCCATCTCCAGAACCACAGAGTTCATTGGATCTTTATATTTTGAAAATGATGTATTTTCATCATTGGTTGATGACTTCAATCTCTACTGTTTTCTAAACTGAACACTTTTTATTGTTTCATTGTAACTGAGGTCTGGGGTTTGGCAAATTTCTTAAGCCTTTTGCAGGGTTTGGTGCATATATTATTTAAGCAACACCAGTTGTAGATGATGTGAGTCACCTGTAGAGGAATAGCTTTTATCTTAATGTTCTTATTATTCTTTTGATTGTTTTAGATGCTTAGTGTGTTGCTGATGCAATATTTTCTCTGCAAACTTCTTATATGTGATATTCCTTTTAGACTTTGTATCATGTGGGCCTGCATATAATTTGTTAAGGTTTTTTAGTAACGTTGATCAATGCTAAAAGTATGCTTTAATATACAGCTTGAATACGATGTTTTGGAGTATGTCGTAATCGAACGTTTAGCACAAGGGGGACGCGATAAACTAAAAGATGATGGCCTAAATTTGTCCGACTGGCTTCAGTCTCTGGCTTCCTTTTGGGGACATTTGTATGTATTATTGTCTTGACACGTTTTTTTTTTTTGTATTGCATGAAAAGCATTAATTTTAATACTAGAGATAATTAGTCATTATTTATCTTATCTTTTTGTCTGCATTTTTTGCTGTTATAATATGCCATCGTCAAAGGAACTGGATGTTTATTTTTACAAGAGAAGTCTTAAGTTTTTCTAATAGCTGCATTTGTTGGTTGTACTGAAGCCATTTTCATTGTGTAGGTGTAAGAAGTATCCTTCCATGGAATTGAGGGGTCTTTTCCAATACCTTGTTAATCAGTTGAAAAAGGGAAATGGAATCGAGCTTGTTGTCTTGCAGGTATTGTCTGTGAGAATGTTATGCTGTTTGTGACATTTTATTCTCTGCTTAACGTGTGCCTGGGTTGTATGAATGTTACAGGAGCTTATTCAGCAAATGGCAAATGTTCAGTATACAGAGAACATGACAGAGGAACAATTGGATGCAATGGCAGGAAGTGAAACTCTGCGTTATCAGGCTACTGCATTCGGGTTGACCAGGAATAACAAGGTTCTTGTTGCTAACTTTGAGACATAATGCATAAAAGTGTTCCTTACTAATTTTCTGTTAAGCAATTAGCTCTTAAAAATCCTATTTATATAAACTAGCGTGCAATGTGGGCATCATAGATTTTTTGGAACTATATTGCTATATAAAGACATCATAGTTACTTTGTGAGGTTTACACCTCTTGCAAGTGAGGCTTAGTCCTCAAGGCGCCTTGTGGTTATAGTTTCATTTATGCAAATAGGAAAAAAAAAAAAACAAGGAAAAAAGAAAAGAAAAAGGTGTTATTTGGGCCATTTCCATTGGGGGTTGGACTGTGAACTTCAGTAGGCAATTTTTTGTTTTTTTTAAAGTGACCATTAGGAAGGGGTGGATTTTGGTTGGCTGAATGTAGACCTATATGCATGTATGGTCAAAAAATTAGTTCCTCGGTGCTACGATTTGTTGTTGCAGTGCTCTCTATGTGGAGGAGGTAATGAGGCACAATTTCAGAGGAAAGAATGGGGTTTTGGGTGAAATTTACAGTCAAAATGAATATTTGCAGAATGAAAGTGCCCTTTGATGTTCATACTTTTGGGAAGGGAAATATTTCATGAAATGATTAAATTTACTGCATTCTTCTTCTTCTTTCTTTTTTTGGTTGTTGAGCTTGTCTCTGCATGCCATCTAGTTTATGGAACCTATATCCATATCATCTTCTGTGTGCAACCTATATACATATCGCTGCATTCCATATTGCATTTAAGCCATTGATTTGAGTAATCATACTGTAAATATACTTTCAGGCATTGATCAGATCTACGAATAGGCTAAGGGACTCACTGCTTCCAAAGGAGGAACCTAAGTTGGCACTTCCCCTTTTGTTGCTCTTAGCCCAGCATCGAGCTCTGTAAGTTATCAGCTTATGTTGGTTATATTATTTCTTGTTAAAATTCTTTCATTTTTTTTTCCTTTTAACAAGCTATTGTGGTTGAGCAAACTGACATAAGGTCTTGCTTGCTTCCATGATGATGGTACTTTATAGTTATTGACAATAGATAATGGTAATGACATGCAATTGTTCTATGCTCTTCAGGGTTGTCATAAATGCAGATGCACCATACATTAAAATGGTCAGTGAGCAGTTTGATAGATGTCATGGAACTCTTCTGCAATACGTCGAGTTCCTCAATAGTGCTCTAACACCTGCTATTACTTATGCTCAACTAATACCTCCTTTAGAAGATCTTGTCCACAACTACCACCTTGACCCAGAGGTATGACCATTTTATTTATTCTTTCTGCTTCTGTTTGTTGCTGTTGATTTGTAGTTTATTACCTTCTGAGTAATGAAGATCCCTTTAACTATGATTGCTGCAAAAAAGTTTATTTAAAGGCTAGATCAGAGATATTTCATATAGTTAGAGCCTACGACTCCCGAACTATTTATTTGTATTTGTGAGTCATAATGTAAAGAGACAAAAATGTCTACTTTAGGAAGTCAAAATAAGGTATTGTTTCAACATACTGTGATGTGTACAAAATATTCTAGAGAGAGAAAATAGTTTCTATTTTTAATAATTTCGTATTAGCTTTTAGGTAGGTATTTTAGGAGGTCTTAAATNTTGGTTTTTTGGAACTATATTGCTATATAAAGACATCATAGTTACTTTGTGAGGTTTACACCTCTTGCAAGTGAGGCTTAGTCCTCAAGGCGCCTTGTGGTTATAGTTTCATTTATGCAAATAGGAAAAAAAAAAAAACAAGGAAAAAAGAAAAGAAAAAGGTGTTATTTGGGCCATTTCCATTGGGGGTTGGACTGTGAACTTCAGTAGGCAATTTTTTGTTTTTTTTAAAGTGACCATTAGGAAGGGGTGGATTTTGGTTGGCTGAATGTAGACCTATATGCATGTATGGTCAAAAAATTAGTTCCTCGGTGCTACGATTTGTTGTTGCAGTGCTCTCTATGTGGAGGAGGTAATGAGGCACAATTTCAGAGGAAAGAATGGGGTTTTGGGTGAAATTTACAGTCAAAATGAATATTTGCAGAATGAAAGTGCCCTTTGATGTTCATACTTTTGGGAAGGGAAATATTTCATGAAATGATTAAATTTACTGCATTCTTCTTCTTCTTTCTTTTTTTGGTTGTTGAGCTTGTCTCTGCATGCCATCTAGTTTATGGAACCTATATCCATATCATCTTCTGTGTGCAACCTATATACATATCGCTGCATTCCATATTGCATTTAAGCCATTGATTTGAGTAATCATACTGTAAATATACTTTCAGGCATTGATCAGATCTACGAATAGGCTAAGGGACTCACTGCTTCCAAAGGAGGAACCTAAGTTGGCACTTCCCCTTTTGTTGCTCTTAGCCCAGCATCGAGCTCTGTAAGTTATCAGCTTATGTTGGTTATATTATTTCTTGTTAAAATTCTTTCATTTTTTTTTCCTTTTAACAAGCTATTGTGGTTGAGCAAACTGACATAAGGTCTTGCTTGCTTCCATGATGATGGTACTTTATAGTTATTGACAATAGATAATGGTAATGACATGCAATTGTTCTATGCTCTTCAGGGTTGTCATAAATGCAGATGCACCATACATTAAAATGGTCAGTGAGCAGTTTGATAGATGTCATGGAACTCTTCTGCAATACGTCGAGTTCCTCAATAGTGCTCTAACACCTGCTATTACTTATGCTCAACTAATACCTCCTTTAGAAGATCTTGTCCACAACTACCACCTTGACCCAGAGGTATGACCATTTTATTTATTCTTTCTGCTTCTGTTTGTTGCTGTTGATTTGTAGTTTATTACCTTCTGAGTAATGAAGATCCCTTTAACTATGATTGCTGCAAAAAAGTTTATTTAAAGGCTAGATCAGAGATATTTCATATAGTTAGAGCCTACGACTCCCGAACTATTTATTTGTATTTGTGAGTCATAATGTAAAGAGACAAAAATGTCTACTTTAGGAAGTCAAAATAAGGTATTGTTTCAACATACTGTGATGTGTACAAAATATTCTAGAGAGAGAAAATAGTTTCTATTTTTAATAATTTCGTATTAGCTTTTAGGTAGGTATTTTAGGAGGTCTTAAATTGCTATTTTTGAGTTATTTTATGTTTAGAAAGTGTCCTTAGGTTAGTAGTTTACTTGGGTTGCAAGTTTTTAGGTTTTTAGTAAGTTTTGGGCTCTTTGGTGAGGAGTTATCTATATAAAGAGCTCCTATTACGAAAATTAATTATGTTTTATATTGAATATATATTTTGATTAGTAGAAATCGTTGAGTTTGAGAGTTGAAACGCTTCCGCAAATATTATTTACACCATACTGAATAGGACCCGTTTCTGGATATTTGTTTTATGGTTGAATTTCCTGTTTCCTAACCAATTACCGTTAGCATCCATATCTGGCATCTTAGGTTGTACAATCTCTTAGTTCACTATCTACGTGAAACTTTAGGTATGGTTGCCCTGCAATATGACATAATATCATTCGGCTTGGATTGACAACATTTATTCTTACTCAGGTGGCCTTCTTAATATATCGGCCTGTCATGAGGCTCTTCAAGTGTTCAAGTGGTTCTGACGTGTTCTGGCCATCTAATAATATCAAAGAGACAAATATTTCAAATGGGCCGGAGTCTGACTCGTCAGTTTCATCTGCCAAACTGGTTCTGGATCTTGGCTATCCTCGGAAGCCTATCATGTAATACTCTTTCACATTCGTATACTGCTTCCTATCATCTGATTTCATGTTTGCCTAAATTTGTTAATCTATGTTGCACAACCAAAATCTACTTTTTATTTGGCATATTTGCATGACTGGTAACACTTAACCGGGTCTCTTCTGTTTTGTTTTCAAAATTTTCTGTTACTCCATACAGGTGGACAGATCTTCTTGATACAGTTCAAACAATGTTGCCCACAAAAGCCTGGAATAGCCTTTCTCCTGATCTCTATGCCACATTTTGGGGGCTTACTCTCTATGATCTTTATGTTCCTAAAAGTCGTTATGATTCGGAAATTGCCAAGCAGCATGCTGCTCTCAAGGCATTAGAAGAGCTTTCTGATAACTCGAGTTCAGCAATCACTAAAAGGAAAAAGGACAAGGAACGAATTCAAGAGTTACTAGATCGTTTGACTGGTGAACTCCACAAGCATGAGGAACATGTTGCATCTGTGCGGCAGCGGCTTGCCCGTGAAAAGGACAAGTGGCTAAGTTCCTGTCCTGATACTTTAAAGATTAACATGGAGTTTCTTCAGCGCTGTATTTTTCCCCGCTGCATTTTCAGCATGCCAGATGCTGTTTACTGTGCCATGTTTGTGCACACTTTACATTCTCTTGGCACCCCATTTTTTAACACAGTTAACCATATTGATGTCCTTATATGCAAGACCTTACAACCAATGATCTGCTGCTGCACTGAATATGAAGCAGGAAGACTTGGGAGGTTTTTGTATGAGACTTTAAAGATGGCCTACCATTGGAAGGTATTCAGTCTATCTAATGTGAATTCTGGGTCTTCATGTACCATGTACCATTGAATTCTTGTTTTTTGCTTCTATATTTTGTGCTGCTTGTGTATTTCTTTGTTCTTATTCTGATGACATCAAGTGTTTTACTATTTCAGAGTGAGGAGTCAATATATGAACGTGAGTGTGGAAACATGCCAGGCTTTGCTGTCTATTACCGATACCCAAACAGTCAGCGGGTCACATATAGCCAGTTTATCAGAGTGAGTTCCTCGCTTTACTCTTGAAATAACTTTGGTTTCCTTACTGCTAATTTTCATCTGAAAAAAAAAGATGCTGGCACATGTATTGGTATCCGACATGGTTACAAGTTGCTTAACCAACACTTTTGAGAAACCTAAAATACTGAATGTCGGTGTATATGTAATCTATATAATTATATTTGTGACTCTAGCTTTTCTGGAAGGTAAGATGATTGAAAGAACTGTTTGAAAAGTAAAAGAATACATTTCCGTACACCAAAGACCTATCTAATACTAGTAAGCATTAGTAGATTTGTGAAATAGAAAAACTATTAGAAAGGCCAACGATAAAGAATGATACATGTTTTAGTTGTGATATGGAGCTTTTTAGCATAGTTGTGATATAGAACAACTTTTAGTTTCTGTGTCTCAATATCTATCTGACATTAGCATAACCCTAGAAGTTCCAGTACATAGTTTTTCATGCTATCTAGAATTGAATGATCGTGTAGTTACTCTACATAGTTTTCATGCTATGTAGAATTGAATGATCGTGTAGTTACCCTTGCGGTCAATTTTCATGTATTTCACCTCTATCATTTTAGATTGTCGGCAACTGCTTCGGTTCTTTTTGTATACTGTATTTATCTGGGCATGGGAATCTTTTCTGCATTGATTTTCACTGGTGCAAGGGGAAGAATGAAAAAATGTGGCTGTAAGTAGTGAGAAACAGTGTAGTCAAAGTTTCCTGTGGCCTACTGCTCCATGTTGGAGCTTAGCATCTGAAACAAAGCTGAGGCAGATGTGAGTTTAGCATATCTTTGTTTTTCCAAATCTTGTGTAAAGTGTCATTTAAATTGGCATTATCAACCTAGGTTTTGGCAAACCTAGGTTGCATAACTTGCATTTTGGTAAGCTTAGCCTGGTTCTCATAGCTTGTACTTTTAGCGTGGGTCCATCACTTTAAAAAATTATTGAAGACTTGAAGGTTTGTTTCAATAGGAGTTTTATATAGTTATTCATGGCTTTAAGCTTTTCTTTAAAATAAGAGCTCAAGTTTTGTTCAACAAACTTCATACAGAAGCATGTGATAGCTGTGGAATGCTAACATTCTTTTAAACTTCCGAAAGGGTAGTTAATACTTTCATGGTCCTCAAATTCTCCTAGGTAACACATCTGTTTCTTGTGTGTCATTCTTTTTCCTTTTAGGTGCACTGGAAATGGAGTGGAAGAATTACACGATTACTCATTCAATGCTTGGAATCAAATGAGTACATGGAAATTCGCAATGCCCTTATTATGTTGACAAAAATTTCAAGTGTTTTTCCAGTTACTCGAAAGACTGGGATTAATCTTGAAAAAAGGGTAAAGAGACGCTCCTCCATTTCTTTGTTTATATTTTTTATTTCAGCGTGTGGTTCTGTCATCATCTATTTATAAATTTGCTTTATCATTTCTCTTGCAGGTGGCTAAAATTAAAGGAGATGAGAGAGAGGATCTCAAGGTATTGGCTACAGGTGTTGCTGCAGCTTTGGCTGCCCGGAAGGTAAACATTAGAGATAAGCTTATTTTGGTAAGCCTGCATGTGATCAATTGTTATTTAGTTCTGATAAAAAAGTTATGATGCTCTTTTTCTTTTGCTTTTCTAATTTTCACTTTTTTTATGCAGCATTAGATAATAATCTATTGAAATAGAAATTTACTGTGAGCTTCTCCTTCATAAT
Source organism: Macleaya cordata (assembly GCA_002174775.1). Taxonomy (NCBI): domain Eukaryota; kingdom Viridiplantae; phylum Streptophyta; class Magnoliopsida; order Ranunculales; family Papaveraceae; genus Macleaya; species Macleaya cordata. The sequence goes on along the minus strand of MVGT01001042.1, from coordinate 53,092 downwards.
TGCAGAGTTTATGGGTTACAGATGAAGAATTTGGTATGGGCTATGTTGATCTAAAGCCTGCACCTTTAACTGCTTCAAAATCTTTAGGTGTAGCTGTACCAAATGGTTCTGCTCTTAATGCTTCTCAATTGGAGCCTTCTGGATTTAAGAATCTCACCAATGCCGGCCAAATCACAGATTCTGGAAATTCTGTTAAGGACCAGACATTGCGAACAAGGCCTGTAGACGGGAGACTGGAGCGAACAGAAAGCATCACACTGAAATCTGATCCAGGACAGCCAAAATTAAAAGGTGGCTCATTAACGAATGGGTTGGAGGTACAATCAAGCATGTCCACAGTTGCTGTACAATCTGGAATGAACAGGTCAACAGATACTCAAAAACATGTAGATGAATCTGCCAAAGGCCCATTTGATGAGACCATAGCTAAAGTTACTCAAAAGATAACAGAGGCTGAGGTATGTCCTTGAGGTGCACATTAAATTGTATGAGAATGCTTTTCTTTTTTTTGGTTTTTTTTTTTTGTTTGCAGTTGTGTCAGAGTAGAATTGCTCTGTTTTGGTAACTTGACATTACTAATCACTTAATCAGTAGTGTAAGGACTAAGGACTCAGAAATATGTTGTACTTGATAGAGATAACAAGTATAATATCTGAATGTGACATCATACTCTTCTGATGAGTAAAAATGAATTTATTAGTTATAAAGTAAATATGCTTAGAGGTTAAGTATATAGTTTCCTATATTTCATAAAAAAAAAAATGTAGTCTCATATATAAGAAATTGCTATTTATACCATTAGGCAATAAAACAAGAGGTACTTAAAAGTTTGTCAACTGAGAGGACTTGAAAATGCTTTACAAATAACTCAATTAGCTGGTTTTCCCTTATTCAGCTGTTCCCACTTCAATCAGTGACTATATGTAAATTATAAAGTCGGAGTTTAATCTTTCATTATTTCTGACATGGTTTCCGTTATTGGCAGTCGAAGCCTCCAGTGAGACGATCAGTGGCTGCTGGGTCTCTTGCAAAACAGCCAAAACACGACGGAATTAAAGATGACGGTAAATCTGTTAAATCTGTCACCAGAAGTGCTAGTTCTTTTTTATCTTCATCCAATGAAAGAGATTTATCAGCACATCCAGCAGATAGTAGGCAAATTGGAGGAGCTACTACATCTTCCGTAGCTACAGCAAATGGTAACACAGTGCCAGCTTCCTCTAAAAATGCATCTGCAAGAATATCTATGGATATGCATGGTAGTGCATCAAAGGTGGAGAGTGGAGCTGTTAGGACCTCCGAATCGAAGGTTTCTGTTGGAAAAGATATAGATGATGCTGAAGCTTCTGAAATACCACGGCAACTATCCTCCCGAACAGCTCATTCGTCCCATCCTGATGATTCTCTGACTGCTTCAAAGTCTATGGACAAGCAACATAAGAGGGCCACCCCTTCTGAAGAGCTGGATAGGCTGAGCAAACGGAGGAAAGACAGCGAATTAAAGGATGGAGAGGGTGAAGCTCGATTCTCTGATCGAGAAAGGTCCGTGGACACACGGTTGCCTCATGCTGATGTTGAGAAGACTGGAACTGACGATCAGACTCTCAGTAGAGTCACAGAAAAGCTTTTAGATAGAGCAAAAGAAAAGGGCAGTGAAAGATATGACAGAGACCACAGAGAAAGATTGGAACGACCTGATAAGTCTGGAGGGGAAGATGTTGTAAGTGAAAGGTCAAGGGATAGGTCAATGGAAAGATATGGAAGGGAACGTTCAGTTGAAAGAGTCCCTGACAGGGGCACTGATAGGAGTTTTGATAGGGTAGAAAAAACTAAGGATGATAGAAATAAAGATGACCGGGGTAAACTTCGCTACAGTGAGTCACCTTTAGAAAAATCCCATCTTGATGACCGTTTTCACCGGCAAAGCTTGCCTCCACCACCACCTCTACCTCCCAATATGGTTCCCCAATCAGTTAGTGGAAATCGGAGAGATGAAGAAGCTGATAGAAGGGTCAGTAATACCAGACACATGCAAAGGCTCTCCCCTAGACACGAAGAAAAAGAACGGAGACGCTCGGAGGAGAATTCTTTAGCTTCACAAGATGATGCAAAACGTAGAAGAGAAGAGGACTTTCGAGAGAGAAAACGTGATGAACGAGATGGCCCATCAACAAAGGTACATTATTACTCCCCATAACTAATTGTGTCTCCTTTTAATGTTTGTGATACTGTTGGGTGAAATATTTGGAAAAACTACAGTGCATAGTTTAATTTTAAGTTGTCTATAAAATGAATGGCAGGTTCGTTTGGGACCTTTGGGTGCATATGTGACGTTAGATTTGAAACTTATTATTGTGTTTGAGTTCTTATTCGTTTATCAATTACTTGAAAATCATTTAGTTAAAAAGGAACCTCCATGCTTCTTGCAAGTTGTAATGAGTTTGCTGACCTCTAATGTATCTTTATATCCCATCTCTTGAACTTCTAATTTTGAACTGGGATAAATATCTTTGAATGGCGTTGTGATTTTGTTGGTGCATAATTGCTTGATGTAGAATTTTTGTTGTTGCGTCTAGAAATTGTTGTACATGGTTTCCATACAACTAGAAGTCTTTTTGAAAAACCATTTGTGTTCATGCATATTATGCTGGATATATTTTTTATAATGTTATTTTGTTGCTATAAAACTAAATTGTTTAATAACAAAAAGCTAGAGTTTGCATTGTTTTCTCGGTAAAAAAAGGATGCATCAATTAAGAATGGGAAGACACCAGTAAGCGAAAGACTATAATGTGGGAACACGGACTTCATGAGAACAGTTAAAACAAACAAATACTAGAATTGACTTGCAATATACCTCCTACGAAGTTTGAGCGACTAAGATCTATGAAGACGGAGAACCATGAGCACTTCATTGTTCTATTCTTGAACATCACTTCTCCATAGTTGCCACCCATTCCTGAGAGATACAATCATTTCTTTCCATCAAAATCTAACTAAGAAAAGAAGGGTTTAGTCAGACACAGTTCAATGGATTTTGTAGGTTCATTGATCTAATATTATCAAACCCGACCTGATAGTATCCATTTAGGGAAAAAAGTAACCTGCAAAGATATACCCATGGGAGAGAGCCAAAGAACACTTACCCTTGAACAGCATTTTAGGCATTTGATGTGACTCTGAAAGAGTTTCAAGCTTTTTAATAAATTAACAGTGATATAGGTACGTGTGTCAGTGTTGGACACTGGTACGAGGTGTTGAACACGGTGAGTTGGAAAAAAGCCACAACGCGGACACGACCTTACACATACATATATTCTTTTCCTAGTTATTATATGCTTTATTTTTAGTTATACTTTGTACTTTTGGATCTAGCATTGTTACATAATATACAACAGACATCAACTTAGAATGATGTATTATGTTCTGACACAATTATGTGCAAGTACACGCGAGATATACACACAATATCTAACATTATTATATGCAAGTAACCATTGAAGTGTCCACAAGTGTTGAACACGAGTGTTGGTGTCGAACGGTGGACATGGCAAAAATCCAGAAAAGTGAAGTGTCCTTGTTACGTCGATTTCAAGAAACCAATCACAAACCTCTAGCCAGCAGGCCTTGAAGAAATGATGATTGCTTGTCAATGTTAGGTTGCACAAGAAACAGATCTGGAATGCCCTGCAAGTTAGATGGATGAATCCACCGATAAAATCTTGCCAAGCATTGGTAACCAAGTAAGCAAATCCAATTATGGATGGAGTAGCAGAATCCCAAAATGCATTGTATGGTGTCACAAGGAAAGAGCATTATATTTTCAACCTTTAATGAAACTTCTAAATTCTAATATTGTAAAACCTGGATGGTACTATTTCTCATAGTTAGGTGTATTTTTTTTGATAAGTTTAATGAATTAAATTGTTTCGATTTAATAACAATAGAATAGGATGTAAGAAAGTTTGAGGTACAGTATCACTTTTATCCTGATAAGTAAGACTCGTACGAGGACTAAAGGGGCGTTATGGTTCAATTTGTAAGAGGGGAAAAACCCTGAGCAAGAAATATCCATGCTGTATCTACTAGTATTGGTGAATACATACAATGGGGTATGGAATACTATCATCATAGCCTCCAATCCATCCTCGTTTGATTCCTTGATAAGAAGAGACAAATTGCAAAAGGGAAAAAAAAAAAAAAAGATAAAAGAAAGAAAAGAGAATCAGAGCTTATTTTATCCTTCTACGTGTTTTTCCCATTTGATTCAACATATAATCAAAGTTGGTGATTTTGTGCAGTTAAGTATTTAAAAAATGACTCCATGTTTAGTCCTGAAGAGCTTGAGTTTTATAATATCTCAACATGGTTGCTCAACTAAATTACTGTTGGAAATGCTTCTGATCTACTTATTTGGTCTGCAAAAAATCTGTTGCTGATAAATAGTTGTTTAAATACATTTTAAAGTTTGGAAGCCGGTGGAATAAGTAGAAGTATGGTTGACAGAGCAAGTCTTACTGGTATGGTAATTGTACCTGTTTATTAGTAACTGCAGTAACAGATGCTATAGCACTTCTTGCTGATGTAAAGGTTTGTCAATTCTGAATGTGAATGTATGATTCCATGACATGAATCACTTGAATTCTTGAAACCTCTGTAGATCTATTGAACAACTGTGTACATCATTCATTTTTATCGAACTATTCAATTTCTATTGATAAAAAAAAAAGGAAAGAAAAATAAAATCTATTTCTTCATTATAGTAGTAGTTCCAGCCTTAACAGTTGTGTTTACTATTTTAGGGCTTTTACATGGAAAATCCTGCTTAGATTGTGCTGATGTTGTATATAGGTGGAGGAGAGGGAGAAAGTAAACATTTCGAAGGATGATTTGGACCCTAATGCCGCATCAAAGAGACGGAAACTTAAAAGGGATCACCTATCATCGTCAGATGTTAACGAGTATTCACTGGGAGTCCTACCACCCCCTTCCCTTGCTGTTGGTATGTCACAGTCATATGATGGAAGAGAAAGGGGAGACAGAAAGGGGCCCTTAATCCAGCGGGCAGGATACCTGGAGGAACCTGTGCCGAGGATGCATGGTAAGGAAGCTGCCAACAAGATAACCCGTCGCGATAGTGACCAGTATCCTCATACATGTAGAAATCTTTCTGAAGTCTCTATGGTTTTGAATTATCACCATGTCTGTTCCTTTTCATTCGTCCAATTTCTTCTTTCTTTTTCTTTTGCGCGTGCGTGTTTTGTTTTTAATGCTTACGTATTTTTCTAGTGTACTGTGGTTTGCGGGTATGCCTATTCATGCTGTTGTTTTTAAAATGGGTGTCAACAATGTCAGATTTTCAGTTTTTGTTGTCTTGAAATAGGTGTGGAATAAATTACAGATTTTTGTGTTTTTTTCCTTATATTCAGTTTTTTCCTTTATCTCTGTTTCTAACATCTCTTTTAATGTTGTCAAATAATAGTATGCTATTTATCAATTTTCTGATTTGTGGGTCGTGGATATGCTGTTTTAAAATCCGTGTCAACCTTTTCAGATTTTCGTTTTCCTAGTCTTTATAGTTTTTTCTATTTCCTTTTTCTGTCTGTAACATTTCTTTAATGTTTTAGAATAGTAGTATGTTACTCGTTTTATTTCTCATTTCCTTTTCATTTCTACGACAAACATACACACTGCAAAGCCTTAACCACCTTGGTTCAGGATTTACGAAAGAGAGTGGGATGATGAGAAGAGGCTGAGAGCTGAACAGAAGCGGAGGCATCGGAAATAGTAGTTTTTGAACAATTAAAAGAGGAGAAATCTGGTGAGCTTACAAAACTCTTGCCTCATCAGAAGGTTATCTCCGTTATTGCTGATCTCTATCTTGAAACTGCGGATAGTAGTATTATAACAAATTTGTTTCGGGTTTCTTGGTGCCCTTCTATTTAATGTGTTTTTTTGGTGTCCGGATGTTTTCCTGTATAGATCCGGAATTTGGATGGTGGTTGTTTTAAGGGCAAGCTCTACCGCTGTTGACATGATTTTGCCCCCATGTACAATGTAGTAGGTTTTTGTATATTTATTGTCATATACTGTAGAATTAGTACACTACCTCCCCTATTTGGTGAGTGTCGATCCTCTCTCTCTCTCTCTAAATATTAATGGAGTCTATATCTACCTTGCTGACTTCTTAGAGAACTAACTGTTGACATTGACATGGGGAGAACTTGTAATTTTTTTCTGTTAGTTGCTTGGAAGAAAAGTTGCAGCTTGGCTCAATTTTCAGGCCGACTAATGGTTTTTTGGCTGCATCAGAAAATAGTAATAGGTGTTCCGTAGCCCTTGGATAGCGAGGGTTGTATATTATTATTATTATTATTGAGTGAGAAACAATAGTTTCTGAGTGATTTCTATTAATGGGTATAAGAAGATGAGGGGGGTTTCCTTTCTGATCGTTGACGATTTGAGGGTTTCTCTCACCTTGAATAAGAAGATCAAGGATGAGTTTAACCTCATTCATCTCTTCAATGACATTATCCCTCTTTAGCTCTTTAGAGTTTTTCATCTCCCAAAAAAAAAAAGAGGCAGCAATGGCTGCCATTGTTGATGAAAAGGATGAAGAAGAAGATGAAGGCTATGAGATAATCCCAGCCATTTGATCTGAAGTCGTAAGATGAACCGTAGGATTAATCCCTAGGGACCTTAAGTATGCATGTGTTATGCACGTGATGGATATTTTGGTCATAAATAGAATCGTGCGAAATGCACGTGCAGCTTCAAACGGCAAAAGAACGGAAACCATGAGTTTGAGGGGGTAAGTTAATTAAGGGATCTTTGAAAGGGGTATGTTCAAATCACGGTTAATTAGAGGGGTAAGTTAAATTAACCCTTTATTTTTTTTAATTCTTATTTACTTTTTTTTTGTTTTTTAATAGAAATAAATATGCATTAAGAAGGATTTAAGTACAAGTCTTGCTTAAGGACGCTACAAAAGACAGTAAAGGGACTACCATACCAGGGCCTAACAACATTAGTAGAACAAGACTTATTTACGACCTAACTTAGACAAAAGGTCAGCAGCTCTATTAGCATACCTATTAATATATTTACATTCTCAAAAACAGAAAGAGGACGGGTAGACGTTACAGTCACTCAAAATACTTTGATTTTTCCATCCAACGGAAGCTTGTTCTCCATTCATGTAGCTGCAAACTGACTTATTATCTGACTCCAAAATGTTATTCGATGGACCCTCACCAAATCAGGTAATTTTACAGTGAAATCCCTTTATAATTATCTGATCGCCTATCACGTGTGGGTCTGCGCTCTGATACCATATTAAGTTTGTAGGCATTCAACTCAAAACCAACTGACAAAGAGTGGTGTGACCCAGGATCATTATATATTAAGTTTGCTAGGCTCTCATATCCCATTGGGACTATTCTCATCACAAACAATCTTCTCAAGCATATTTGGCATATGCAGTCTATTCCTAAAATTAAGCTCTTTGCTTGGAAATGTCTTGTGGATATCTTGACAACTAATAAAAGACTCAGCAGAATCATTCAAATTGATCGGAAGTGTGCTTTATGTGATAACGGGATTGAAACCTCAACCCATTTATTTATGCATTGCACGTTTGCTAAAGCTGTCTGGTATGCTCTTCCGGAAGGATTCATACAGCAACATTCTGCTGGTACCACAATTGATCAATGGTTTGAATCCATCAAGTCTTTGAAGATGTAGAACCCAACCCACACTCTACTGTAGTTGAAATTTCGGCAAAAAAGCTTCTACTTGGATTCTTCTATTATAGAGGATCTTGAATTTGTATTCAAGCTATATTTGCAGTTAACTCTTTATTCCTTTCTTCAAAGGACTCAAATTAAACATTACATAAGTTATTTTTTTTTGGGGGGCAAATCAATTCAAGAGCTCTTTTACCCTGAAATTTAGAAGAAAAAATGAGAGTCAAAAAAAAAAAGAAGAAAATGAGTTTTTTTTTTTTCGAACTGTAATCTCTACGTCATTTAATCAATAGTTTCTGCGTGAGTCACTGTTAGAGAGCTCAATTGATTCTGCAATCTAAAGTGTTTCTATTGCTCAAATTAGTTGAAGAAGGAGAACCATAGAGGCCATGGGAGGATTCATCAATTGAAGGAAAAAAGTTTTGAAAAGGAGTATTTTTGGAGATTTTATTTAGTTGATATGAAGCTCATTGAAAAAACTCTGATTATGTTCTTAGCATTTGGAGGAGCGTACCAAGCACCGGAAAATGAATACTACCCGTTTACAGTTAACATACCAAGCAGTAAGAAAAAATATGATTGCAAACATCTATTGTGCCGAACGTTTGCAGTTGCAAACATCTGCTAATGGTAAACTTTTATTATCATACCAAGCATGGCCTAAGTTGCTATAACGTAAAAACGTAAAATCGGGGGAATGTACTTTTTAGTTGTACTGTAATGTTTCAAATTTGATGTTCAAAAAAAATAAACAGTACAAATTAAGCCACATAGCGTGTCTTGGGTGTCAACACATGTCCACAACGTGTCCGCAACGTGTCCAAGATATATATCATGTGGGATACACATGTGTTGCGTCGGACACATGTCCCACGCGTGTTCCACACTTACAATCCACCTAAATCGAAATGTCCATGCTTCCTAGGTTAAACCCATTCTGTAGCGGGGTTTGTTGTCTTTAAAATAAATATCGAAGAATCGATCAAAAAAAATAAAAATAAATATCGAAGTCTTGACTCAACTGTTGAAAGGATGGTTAAAAGAAATCTGGAAATGGAGTTGGATGGTGTTTGTTCTTAGCAGAAAACTTGTTGGAAATCCAGGTCTGACTTCGATTGAGTCAAATTTTGGACCTTTTTTTTTAGCTGAGAAATTCATCTGAAATCTGATTCGTGGTTAAAAGAGATCTTAAATCACTTAACGGAATGAATGATGTGTATATTTGGAAAGTAATTGTCAAGATCTTTGCTTCTTCTTTTGATGTTACCTGATTTTGAAGCATGCAAATTCAAATTTAAATGCAATTTAGATAAAAACTAGTTAAAAATATTGTTTTATGTTTTGCAAAAATAAATCTGCATTTAAAAAAAAAATAGAAAAAAGTATTGTTGATTGGTCTCTTTTCGAAGATCTCTACCAAGACTTTCCAAGAATATAAAATTTGTGAAAAACTGATATATACTTTTAAAGTTACGACATTTTTTGTGTGAAAAATAAAATTAAAAAAGAAGTATTTGATTCTAATATGCAAAGTTTATTTTTGGACTAAATAGATAGTTCTATTATCTTGTGGCCTAAATGGATGGAAACAAAATCAGTTGGATGTTTTGGCAGTTCTCCTAAGAACAAAAAATGTGAGGCGTAGCAAGAAAGGTCCAACAAGGCAAGAGACAAAAAAAAGATTCAACCCTAAGTAACCAAAGGTGGAGCAGGAACGGGAGTGAGGGTGTCGAAGCAGTCAATTAAAAAATGTCATTAGTTTTAGAGTGCCTCTCGAGCGTCTATACCTATATTTATGTAATTATATATGAGTGAGGTTATATAGCCCCCCTTAAATAGCCCAATAATAAGCCCTCCACCTTGTAGGGTCCACATGAAATACATCAAGGGGTTGATTTTTGGAGAGGATGATCTACATGGTGAGAAAAACGTACTCACCTAAAATCAGCCGGTTCTAAAACTTCTAACCTCATAAATCTGCCCCTATAAATCAACGGTCAAAATAAAAGTTTAAGACTTATCAAATTTTTAAGGGCTAATTTGAGGGGGTTACAAGTCTTAGAACGAGCCGATTTTTTAATATGATGATATGCATAGTGAGGAGAACATCCTCTCTAAGAATCAGCTAATGCATTGTATGTAGGCCCCACATGCGGATGGTTATATAAGAAGGGCTATATAACCTCACTCATTATATATATAGTTTAAAAAGTTTAATTTATTAATGATGTAATTTTTTATGAGGATTATCGAATCATCTCGACAAGGCCCAACAAATTGATGTAGGGTGTAATAACAAAATGAGTGTACTATGTAAAAACATTTGATTATTACTCGGTCAATGCCAAAGGGGTGAGGTTGACTACAGGCTGAGGACACAAGACACTAGACACACGATGGGTTGATAGTCAAAGTTTTCACCGCTCCATTTGAGAGTCCCCCTCGTGTAACGAAACTATATTATCTATTATATATATATAGTGGAAACCCTGGGTCAAAAAAACCCTCACCGTCAGCTCACGGTAAAAAAAAACCCACATTATTATGCAATGGTACTTTTAACTTCTCATCTCCTCTCTTCCAAGCTCCCTCACAAGCACCATATGTGTCACTCATTAATTTTCTTTAATAGTCATTTATCATATTAATTAAGCTAACCAAAACAAACTCATCTCCTTAAATTCCTCCCAAAATATCTCCTAAAAAATTATCCTCACATAATAATTCTCATTAATTCTCTTTGATTAATCATTTATCATATTAATTAAGCCAATCAAATAAAATCTTTATCTACTTAAATTTCTCTTAAATTATCTCTCTAAAATTTATTCTCTCTTTTTCATTGATTTCTTTTAATTGGCCACTAATTATGCATTAAAAATTAGAATTGTAACTCATGCACATAAATTACATTATTATTCTCTATTCTTATAGTTTATCATATAAATAGACATATTTTTCTATCTAAGATTACTTTATTTTTCGAGCTACAAAGTTTTATTTTTCTTATGCTTTATTCACTAATCTAATTTTTTTTCTACCAATGTAGGTCTCATTCACCACAAAAGATTAAAATTTGGACGAGCTATTTGTTGGAGAAAATCAATTTACATCGAAAGCTTCATTGATCCATTTTTAGAACCGACAAAACTTGAAAGATCTTCCACCCAAGTCATCTTTTTGTTATGGTATGATTTTATTTTTAAATTTTGTCCAAATTATTTCAAAACGTCCTATTCAATTACTAATTTTATTGATAGATAATAGTTTATTGTATAAAATATTCAAAAATAGTTGAGTTTAAAGATATGGGATGAGATTTACCAACGCAGGTCTGCATGCAGTTATTTACGCACTAGCCAAGTTCTTTTATTTATTTTAAAAATAAATATAAATTTATTTTTCTCTTTGTTCTGTATCTTTATCACATATTTTACTTCTTTGGTTTATGTTCATCTTTTTTTTTTGTTCATTTTAAATTTATGTTTCATGAATGAAAAAATTGAGATGTAAGAGAGTTTGTGGAGAGAACTTTGTGTATTGTATTATTTATTCTATTACAATTTCTTTACATAGTCTATTTTTTTATCAAATATTTTACTTCTTTGGTTTACATTCATCTTTATTTTTGTCAGTTTTAAATTTATGTATCATGAATTAAAAAATTGAGACGTAAGAGAGTTCGATCTTTGAGAGTAACTTTGTGTATTATACTTCTTATTCTATTACACTTTCTTTATTTCGTACTTGGTGCTCCTACTATTAACTTTTGTGTAGATTTTTCTTTAATTTAGCATTTTTTTTTCTTTTTTCAGCATTTGATTCTAATTTATCTTACAAATTATTGAGGAGTGAAAAAAATAATGAATTCCACTAGCTTCACAAAAAAATTTATCAAATTATGCATAAAATTGTATTGTAGCACCTTCTAACATACACCATCTTACCAATTAAAGCACCATAAATAGTCTTATTCTTATTAATTCTCTTTAATTAGATTTAAATTACATTAATTCTCTATAATACCATATTTAATTAGAGGCCCACATAGAATGACTCTGAAGCTATTTTGTGAGGATAAGATGATCTTTTAATCATCTATAAGATTGAAAATTATTACTATTATATTTTTATTGACTTATCTATAACATATATCAAATTCTCCTCACGGTTTCTCACACCCAAATATAAACAAAGAGTTATATTATTATATTAAAATATTAATTTTCTCTTACGTATTTATACTATCTATACTATCTAGATATAGTGAGGATCGTAGGACATGCTTAAATATGCATGTTATTGACAAGGTCCATGTAGGGACTATATGGATTCTGATCCTTATAGGATCGACTTCATTTCCAATTGATTCTTTAGAATCTCAAAAGAATTGCATATGCTCAATTTAAAATTTTGATTCTCTCCCAATTCAATCACTTGGAATTTCATCATTCTCCTCAATGAGAATTATATGCATTTAATTAACTGGGGTTAGAAGTTTTAGAGCATGATGAATTTTATGAGAAGATGATCTACATAGTAAGTAGATCATCCTTACACCGTTAGATCAGCTCCAACAATGTAGGCCCCACATAGACAGTATCAATAAAATATCTATTTATTATAAATATTTCGTTTATGAGGTGGCAAAGTCAACATATAGAATGCCACATCAATAGTTGTTGTTATGTTTTATTAATTAATTGATGTTACTTTATCTTTAATTGGACATTTTATTGTAAAATTCTATGTTTCATACTCTTTCTACAGTAGTTTTGATAGGAACTCTATCTCAAATTAGATAACAAAAAATTTAATTTAAAATAAAAAATAATATAAATAATTTTTTTCTAAAAGCGTTGCCCGTGCATAGCACGGGCTTAAAGAACTTGTTATATTAATATAGTAGAAACATTTAATGCCGATGTGGCAAACTCAACGTATAGAGTACCACATCAACATCTATTGCCACATAGCAATTTCTAATTAGCTAACAATAATGAGTACTATTAATAAGGGACAATTAAGGATATACACCCAAAAAGTCAATTGTGTTTGCGATATACCCCCATTTTAAAGGGTCGTTAAGTGACCACGTGCACAACACATGATGGATTATTTTACCAAAATTCTTTTGAAAACGGGCTTGCAAGGAAAGGGTACCCAAGAGCTCATGAACACACGACCAATTCCATACTTGGCCAATCGACACTGGCCCGATGGTAGCCCTTTCAATTTTGTGGCTACCAATATTCGATGCAATGCATCTTAATTTAGCCACGGGCTTGCAAGGGAAGGGTACCCAAGAGCTCATAAACACACGACCAATCCCCCAATCGACACTGGCCCAATGGTGAAAGTCTAAAATCCTTACGGTTATTAGTTGGAATAACCATATGTCAATGTGACTAAGGATAAGGATTACACAATCACCAAATAAAAATAATATTGGTGATAAAGATGGAAACTAAAATCTCTAATCAAGAGTATTGACTTGTTCGATTCTTTAACATGCGGAAACAAGAATCGAATATTTTAATCTCTTAATAAGTATAAAGAAATGCACAAGAGATTTTGTTTACGAGGAAAGTCAAACTGGGAAAAACCCCGGGACCTAGTCCA
>MVGT01001042.1:0-24184 GCA_002174775.1 Macleaya cordata | reverse complement strand
AAGAGATTGAAATATTCGATTCTTGTTTCCGCATATTAAAGAATCGAATAAGTCAATACTCTTGACTAGAGATTTTAGTTTCCATCTTTATCACCAACATTATTTTTATTTGGTGATTGTGTAATCCTTAACCTCAGTCACATTGACATACGGTTATTCCAACTAATAACCGTAAGGATTTTAGACTTTCACTCTGAATTTAAATTGCTCGGATTAAGATTTAATTTGATACTTTTTTTCTTGTCCTCGTGGGATCGACCTCGTAATACGAGCCATATCTATGTGTGATTCGTACACTTGCGAGTATTATTTAATTTAAATTAATCTCTTAATTTAGGTTAGTTTAAATTCACATCACATCTTGAAGATGCACCCAAAACAGACTTCAGGGCCTATAAATAAGCCCTTCCCCCTTCTATATTTTTTATATTCAGACTTCATATTTCAACTTGAAACTTCTAAATCTCGAGAAGGTTGTTCTTCAGGCTTCGATTCGCTCCATGTAACTTACTTTGAGTCTTCTAGTATAGTTCTAAGTATTTTCGAATTACGAAAACTTTCTTTGTGGGCCACCTCCTGCCCTCGGGATGAGAATGGAAACAAAAACCCGTCGAATAGACCTTAGAGAGAATAGAGATAGGAATCCATCAGAGAAACCTATAAAAGTGAGAAAAAGAGAGAAATCGTAACGAACCTCTGCCGAAGTTCCCGTCAAATCGAGGAAGCGCTCAGGTATACTCAAACTCTTTACATTTCCCTGTAATACATATAAGCACTTGTAATCTCTTCAAAAAGCAATACAAAAACCTTCAAACCAAAAATTCGTTGTTATCATCAAAGTAGTATCAATGTAGCGTATATCAAAGAGAGCATGCTTTCTAGCATGACTCCATAGCACGCTACATAATATTAGATAATGTTCGGGATGGCAAAACTTCCTAATTCAAAACAAGAGAAATCCTTGCGATTGACAGCATGATCAGTTCCTAGAGAATTCGAGCAAGACCGGCACGACTCGTCAATATCTTCAAAACCGGCACGACTCGTCAATATCTTTAAAACTGGCACGACTCGTTAATATCTTCAGAACTCCTTCCAATAAGGAGAGAAACACCAAAACTCCGCCCACAAAGAGGTTTCTTTTAGAAAACTGACACGACTCGTAAATCAATCTTTTTTCAAACTCCTTCCAAGTAAGGAGAGAAACGAGGGAACTCCGCCTACGAGGAGGTTCCACTTACAAAACCGACACGACTCATTAACCATCATCCTCTCACGCTCCTTTAAATAAGGACGCATCATTAGCACGACTCGTCAATCACAATCCTCTCATGCTCCTTCAAATAAGGACGCATCATTTGAGTTACGCCCATTCCCCATAAGAACGCTAAGTTCTCTTCGAACGAGGAATAGTTGTAGCCCAATCGCTAGTATGGAAAATTTTTCAAGGGGAGAGATACAAAGATCTCCCAGAGCATGACTAATCCACCTAAGCCCTCCCGAGCGCTGAAGCACGCAAGCAAGAATAGGTAAACACACCTTATTATCTCCGTTCGTTGAGATACAAGAAGCAGAGGCCAGATCATTTACACTAATGTACTTATCTTTCCTACTTTTTTTTTTATAAAAACCGAACTAACTGTTTTCTTATGCATGAGAGTTCGTACATTATATGCACATGAGATGATACATTAAGATTGATATAAAACCCCCTTTACGAAGTAGAAACCAACTAACGTCGGGCGGTTGTCAGGTGCATAACACTTTCCTGAACCGTAACCAGGACACTATACCTAGAATCTCTACACAATTCATCGTAGACCGAGTCAAATGGAAGAAGTTGTTACTTGGTCTCTCTCCAAAGAGACTAGATAATACATTTTTCTAAACAAAAGGGACTTGAGACCCTTCAAATTCAGGTGGCGACTCTAGAACATTAAACAAAGGATGAGACTCTCCGTCCTCTTTTAAAGCAACTAGAAAAACGTGTTAAAAGAAGGAAATAGAACAACATCTACAGAATAGACATACACATACACACACACACACACACTTTTTCAATGATAAATCTTGGAACACTGCCACCAAGAAACCCGCACCCCCGAATAGGAGGGTACGGGAGCAGGCTTTGCCCTCGAGCAAGAGGACCCAGGAGACGATTACGGTAGTAGTGATTAAGCCTCTAGACAGGCGAGAACACATGTCATGAGGTAAACCCTTGATTGGGAATGATTCGTATGCCTCAGGCTCTCTCGGCGTCCCTGAGCTTTTTCTTTTCGTAAGAGAGAGGCAGGGCGAGAGGGAAGGAGAGGGTTGTCGTCTGGCCTTCGGGCCCTTACGCCGTGAGCTTGTGCCAGGTGTAACCACGGTTGGCGGCCTGGTCGAAAGGTAGGGCACCACATTTCCAGTAATCGAAAAATTAGAAATGAAAAAATGAAAAAGAAACGAGAGCTAGTCGTTAGAGGGAAGACAAGGCTCATGGAGTGCGACTCCATAAAAGAGTACGCCATCTGGAAGGACAAGCTCATAGCTGAACTTCCAAAGACTTTTTCTGATCTTGTTCGAGCTAAGCTTAGGAATATGAATCCAACTGAAGTAATGTATGGAGAAGTACTTTCCCATATAGAAAATTATTAAAAAATATTGCCCCCTTCGTCGCTTCTGGCTAAGCATCTTTCGACAGAGGATAGGAGGCGACTAGTCGCTTCTGGCGAAGCAGCGAATAATTCGTTTCTTTGTGGACAAAAAGAAAAGACTACAACTCTTTCCGATACATAACCAAAGAGCGGATAGGAGCAAGCCAGAGACCTATTCCATATGAAATAGCTCTGTTTAGGTTAAGTGTGTCGTGTTGAATATAATGTGATCATTGTTTCTAATTTCTATGGATTCTTTTTTGAACCATATCTTTCTTTTTTTTCTCACAAATCATCTTCCACGGATTTAATTACAACAACTGTGAATGGTATGGTGGTTAGACCAATGAAAACTTCCCTTAGGTCAGTTAAATATCGCAAAAAAACTAGGTCGGGACTCAAAAGAATGATGCGAAGTATTTGTTGTGTTTGTTCTTGAACGACGAAGTGCCATAAAAGATCACAACCCAGGGTTTTCTTTTAAAACCTCTCATTTTACCACTTTAACTTGTAATAGCTTTTAGAATTTTCACTCAAGTTTACACAACCCAAAATAATGCTTTTTATGCAAGAAAACCTTTTGTTAGGTCCATGAGTTCACTCATATCATATCTGTCGAATTTCGTGTCAAATGTAACTCAAGAAGGTCAATGTAACTTAAGTTAGAGTTTGTGAGTCATTGTTCGGTTTGTTGCGAAGAAAAGACTCCAAGAAGCTCAACTCACCACCGGAACTCATCTTAGGATGGTAAGTGACTTAGAAACTCAATACCATAGGTGGTCAGTTCATATTGAATCATGTGAGAAAGTACGGAATGGTAAAAGATATCAAAACCCCTTAAAATTAGTGTTTGGATGAATGCTGTCAGAAAACCACGTTTTTAAGGGAAACTGTGACCTTATGTACTATAACCAAAAGTTGGTTTCGAAACCAAAATGTTGGTTTCGAAACCAAAATGTTGGTTTCGAAACCAAAATGTTGGTTTCGAAACTAAAGCTGAGAAATGATGTCAGATGGTTTTTGGTTTCGAAACCAACATGTTGGTTTTGAAACCAAAGTTACTAAGCTGCTATTTTGACTCCAACTGAGTTTTGGTATCCTAGCTTTGTCCTCATAGACTCCTCGCGAGACAAGGTTTTTGAAAATAAAACAAGTTATTTTATTTATTTATTTATTTTGAAAACAAAATATTTTTTATGGTTTTGAAATTCAATTAGAGAAAACGAAATAGAAAAGTTTTTTTTAGGTAAAATAGCGATATTGCTTAACCCATTTATCTGCCGTTAGTGAAAAATTTGGATAACTAGATTTACGAGAGTAGGTCGTAGTCTTCTTAGGTTGAATCTCCTTGTTCTACATGTTCCTTGACAAACTTCACTTCATTTAGTTGAATCATTTCTGGCTTATCCAGAGATTAAGAAATATTTTAACCTTGCCACTTTTGAGCGTATGCTTATCCTTTTACTTGTGGCCCGTCTGTAGCCTATTCCTTCTTTGGGAGGTAGCACTTCGAAACTCATAAATATCGATCAAATTTTCCCAAGTCTTGATTTTTCTTACTACGATTTTTTTTTAGAGATGAACTGCTTTCCCCTCTACTAAGGCTTATGTTGCTCACAAAACTCCTAAGGGTCTTTTAGGTTGTAATGTGGCTTAGGTCAAGGTAGAAAGAAATGGTAAAAGGCTCAAATTTAGACATTTGGATCTATTTATTTTTACTCTCTTCTTTATGTACTTGGGGATTTTAACACTTTATTGTTCTTTTTTGGTTTTCCTCTTTTTTAGTTTTTTTATTTGCCCCTAGTTTGTGGTGAGATTTATTTACACACTAAAAGGTATGTATATTTGGATTTTTTTAGGAGAAGGTGGCCATTTTTTTTAATGTATAAAAAAAGGGGGCCAGGCTCGAAAGTGTGTTCTAGTGGATATAAGCTTTCAAAGAGTTATTTCCAGGATTTTGAATTTGGCCAAGAATTGCCCCTAGTTTTGAGTCCCTATCGGCTTCACTTACCCTAGTTTAGGAGTTAGGCAGTTCTCTTGAGCGTAGTATCTCTTGAGTTGATCAATATTTGTGGGTCTCTGATTCTCAACCTCATCGAGATTTGTGAGTTAGACTCCCATACCTGAGAAGATCTTTTTGATGATATACGAGCCCTCCGAGTTCGGTTTGAATTTGCCCCTCAGGTCGGTGTATAGGACTGGCCTGATCTCCTTAAGTACCAGATCTCCTTCTCTGAGGTCCCTTGGGCGAACCTTCTTGTTGAAAGTCCAAGCAATCCTTTGCTAATAGGCTTGGTGGCAAACCGCTTTTTTTCTCTTTTCATCAATGAAGTTTAGTTCGTCTACCTTGGATTGGATCCACTCTGCCTCATCTTCATTTCCCTCTTTTAGTACTCTAAAAGTTAGAATCTTAACCTCGATTGGTAATATGGCTTCCATACCATAAACAAGTGAAAAGGGAGTTGCTCCTATTGGTGTACATATCGAGATTCGGTACGCCCATAATGCGTATGGCAACTTTTCACTCCAATCCTTGTAGGTCTTAGTCATCTTCTTCAAGATTTTTACCAATGTCTTCTTGGCAGCTTCTACTACTCCGTTTGTTTAAGGCCTATATAGAGATGAATTATGGTACTGAATCTTGTACTTTTTGAACAACTGAGTGACTTTTGCTCTAACGAAGTTAACACCATTATCAATGATGACTTCATGAGGTATGCCATATCTGCATATGATGTAGTTCTGAATGAATCTTATTGTGGGATCTGACTTGATACTGCTATACGAGAACGATTCGA
The DNA here is from genome assembly GCA_002174775.1 of Macleaya cordata. NCBI lineage: Eukaryota > Viridiplantae > Streptophyta > Magnoliopsida > Ranunculales > Papaveraceae > Macleaya > Macleaya cordata. Next base: position 18,750 of record MVGT01001042.1, on the reverse strand, counting down.
CCCATTTTGTGAAGTAATCGATAGCCACAATGATGAAAATATGACCGTTGGAGGCCGATGGTGTCAGTTTACCGATCACATCAATTCTCCATGTCGAAAATGGTCAGGGTGAAGACAGAGTGCGCAATTGTGTCGGAGGCGTGTGCTTCAAATTGGCATATACTTAGCACTCGTGGCATTTTGGAACAAACTGGTGGCAGTCGGTGATCATGGTTGGCCAACTGTATCCATATCTGAGGATCTTTTTTGAGAGCATTTGTCCGTTTATATGTGAATCATATATACTGGCATGAACTTTCTGGAGAATCTTCTGGGCTTGATCTTGGTTTACACATCTCAATAGAGTGCCATCTAGAGATTTTTTGAAAAGGAGTCCACCATATAGCACGAATTTGAAAGCCCATTCCCGAATTGACCTTTGGTCCTTCTTTGATGCTCCTTCAGGGTATTCTTGGCTTTCTAAATACCCCCTTACATCTTGATACCATGCAGTGAACTCGCCATCTACTTCAAGTGGCTCTTGAACCTGGTAACAGTAAGCAGCTTGATTTTTCTGTATTACCGTAATAGGACAGACTGTTGCTCCATCTGATGCGTTCAACCATGATGATAGTACTACTAGAGCATTGGCACATTGGTTCTTACTCCTGTATATGTGATGGAACTCAATCTGGTCAAACTCCTTGACCAGCTCCTTGAGACAAGCGTGGTAATTAGCTAACTCATCGTGTTTTATTTTCCACTCTCCTTGGATCTGATTTATTTTTAAGAGAGAATCACCATATACAAGCAACCTTCGCGCTGAAATAGCCAGGGCTGCTCTCAATCCTGCTATACACGCTTTATATTCCGCCCTATTGTTTGTACACTCAAAATTTTGTCTGATGGTAATTGGAATTTTGATTCTGTCAGGGGATACCAAAATTGCTCTGAGTTCCTTGCCAAGCTTATTACTGGCTCCATCGAAAAACATCTCCCAAGATTCATCTTCTTTCTCTTCGGACACGACATTGAGGATGTGTTCATCTGGAAACTTTATTCTTACAAACCCTCCATTTGGCAGTGGATGGGCTGCAAGATGGTCAGCTATTGCTCTTCCTTTGATGGACTTTTGAGTAACATAAGTGATGTCGAATTCAGACAATAGTAGCTACCACCTTGCAGTTCTTCCTGAAAGTGCTGGCTTTTCGAATAAGTATTTGATAGGGTCCATTCTGGAAAGCAGCAACACTGAGTGAGATAGCATATAATGTCGTAATCTCTGGGTAGCCCATATCACTGCAAAACATGTCTTTTCTAGTGCAGAATAGTTTTTTTATATCCGGACATGGTTTTGCTGATGAAGTAGATAGCTCTTTCCTTCCTACTTTCTTCGTGATACTGTCCCAACACCGCACCCATTGACGTATCTGTTACAGTGATGTAAAGAATTAATGGTTTACCTGAGATTGGAGGAACCAAGACTGGTGGGCTCGTCAAATATTTCTTGATTTTGTTGAATGCTTCTTGACAGTAATCATTCCAAACCTTTGGAGTGTCCTTTCTCAACAATTTGAAGATAGGCTCACAGATTAGTGTCAGCTGTGCGATGAACCTACTGATGTATTGAATCCTCCCTAGAAAACCACGAATCTCCTTTTCATTTCTAGGCGGCGGCATTTCGATGATTGCTTTCACCTTTGATGGGTCCACCTCAATGCCTCTGTGACTAACAATGAACCCTAGCAACTTCCCAGACTTTACACCAAATACACACTTATTTGGATTAAGTCATAGCTTAAACTTTTGAAGACGCTTGAAGAGCTTTGTTAGATTTCGAATGTGATCTTCTCTTCTTTCAGACTTTGCAATTAAGTCATCTATATACACTTCGATCTCTTTGTGCATCATATCATGGGAGATAGTAGTCATAGCCCTTTGGTAGGTAGCTCCTGCATTTTTTAGTCCAAAAGGCATTACCTGGTAGCAATAGACTCCTCATGGTGTGATGAAGGAGGTTTTTGCCATGTCTTCTTCTGCCATCTTGATCTGGTTATACCCTAAGAACCCGTCTATGAATGATAATAGGGCATGGCCGACAGCATTATCAACCAATATATCAATGTGTGGCAGTGGAAAATCATCCTTAGGGCTTACTTTGTTGAGATTTCTGTAATCGATACACATTCGGACCTTCCCATCTTTCTTGGGCACTGGGACGATGTTGGCCAACCAATCTCTATAGTCGACTTGGACCAAGAACTTTGCGTCCAACTGTTTTACAATTTCTTCTTTGATTTTGACAGTCCATTCTGGTCTTCGTCTTATGAGTCTTTGTTTTACTAGCCTTGCATCTGGATAAGTAGGTAATCGATGTACCACCATGTCAGTATCTATCCCTAGCAATCTTCATAGGTCCATGCAAAATTTTCCTTATACTCGATCAACAGCACAATCATAGCCTTTCTTTCTTCTGAGGACAAAGCGGCACCGATTTTTACCATTTGAGGTTGGTCGTCAGACCCTAGGTTTACCAATTCGACTTTTTCCTCGAGTGACTGAGGCCTATCCTCGTGTTGGTCTAGCAACTGTTGGATCTTGTTTGTAATTTCTTCTTGTGCGAGATCCTCCAGTTCCTCCCCGGATTCCTCATCATCAGCATTTTCAGGGTCGAGTTCTAAAACCATTTCTTTAAAAATATTTTCATTCATTTTTACAAAACCTCTTGCACTTTTTGGGTTTTTAATTTTTTTGTGGTTTTTCAAAATATTTGATTTTTGGGATTTTTGAAAATAAAGGTACTTCTAAAGATACTACACAATGCACTGGGGCCCACAAATCTCCCTCCTCAGACGAGGGTGCCCCGTCTTCCAACTCTCCTAGGATGTTTTTTTTGCATGCTGGAAGATGCTTCTCCAGCTTTTGAACCTACAGCGTGGTTAGTATTTACAGGAATATCATGAATTGAATGTACAAGAAGGTGAGGTTTAAAGGTAGATTTCTCATGAATCATGCAAACTTGTTGCGTACCTGCGAGGCTTTTCTCCTCTACCTGTACATCTTCATGTACTTGTTCCATATTCTTATTTCTACGCATGAGTGCCAAACGGTAAGCTTTGGCAGTCATGCGCTTCTTTTCCCTGGGTTTCCTCACGGACCTCTTCTTTTGGTTCAACTTTACTGGCTCTGACACTGAAAGGCTTGACTCAGTGTTTCCAAGTGAGGATCGAACCAGTAGGCGAGGATTAGAAACTGACTCCTCATGGACCACGCAAATGTAGACTTCTTTTTTCAGTCGTTTATTGACTCCTACCTCAATTTCCGGCCCTAGGACCTCTACTGAACCAACACTTTGGAATAAGGGACTTACTCCTTGGAGTATGGTTTCATCCATCGGTTCATCCTTGTGTGTTGGGGCCACTTTATCTTTTCTTGTGAGCACAGTGTTCTAAAATCTTACAGCGGACTTCTTACCATTATCGAATCATTTCACTGTTCTAACCGTTGCATCATCGAAAGACATATCGGCACCGCTTAAGCCCATGAGTTTAGCCATTTCCAATGTGCAGATATTTACCCCAGAACCGTTATCGATAAGTACCAGCGATATTGCCAAGTGGTTCCATTCAATCGTGATGTTTAATGCTCGGTTGTGCCTTACTCCGTCACTTGGTAAGTCTTCATCTGAGAATGATATTGTTGGCATGTTATGGATATGAGTAATTGTCTCCACTAACTCATTTAGGGAAATTACCGTAGGCACCTGGAGAGAGTTTAAAGCTTCGAGCATTGCATCTCTATGCTTTGTGGATGCTTCAAGTACCCCCAAACTGAGACATTGGCTTTTGTCCTCCTTAACTGTTCGACAACCAACTCATCACTCTCTTTCTGCTCTGTTGTTCTTTGTTGAGGGATCGAAAATAGAGGTCCTCGAACTGTAGCAGCTGGATTTTCTATCCTCAAATGCATCGGTTTAAATGTCTTTCCTGCTCGTGTATGATGTTGTACCACTTGACATTCTTCTTCATCCTTCAGTGGATCCTCCCATAAGTGATTTTGAGATCTTGGGAGTCTGATCAGATCTTCCACAGTAAAAGGAACTCTTCTTACCACAGTGAACAAAGGTTCTGCCTTCTCTGTCTCTGCATTCATGACATTGCTTTCTTGTTTTGATTCTAATGATTTTGCCATTTCCCTGGTTTGGATACGCCACTGCTCTTCTAACTTTTTCCTCGTTATGGCTGCTAATTCATCGAAGGATATTGCTGTACGACTGGATTCTCCAGTCTGATTGGTGTTGCACTTCTCTGGCAAGAAATCCTTACACCAAAGCGATCACGTGTAGTATGCCACGTGCACTGAAGAGGGAGTCATGTACTTGAACATGAAACTCAGGTGATTTACACGTTGCATACGTGTGTCGCCAAAACAGAGAAGTCGCGTCCTTGAACCTGATTCTCACAAAGGGGGCAAATATGTCCTTAGACATATACCAAAATGGAATCACGTGTTGTATACACGTGTCCGAAGAAAACAGAGATCACGTTCAACATAAAACGTGCCCGAGAGGGATCATGCGCGATGGTCGCATGCCCAAAAGAAGAGAAGGGTTCATAGCATCCATAGATGTGAACCTGAAAAAGGGATCACGTGATCAGGACACGTGCCCAAAAAGGGATCACGTCTGACAATAGACGTGCCCGGAGAAAAAGCAGATCCATAACACCTTTAGGTGTGAATCTCACAACGGGATCACATCCAACATAGGATATGCCCAAAAGACAAAAGGGTTCATAGCATCCGTAGATGTGAACCTCAAGATGGATCACGTGATCAGGACACATGCCTAGAGAGGGATCAAGTCTGCTACGAGACGTGCCCAGAAAAAAAGACAGACTCATAACACCCATAGGTGTGAATCTCACGACGGGATCACATCCAATATAGAACGTGCCCGAGAACAGGGATCACACTATGCACATGTGCCCGGGAAGAAAATGAACGTCGATAGGACGCGATGTATGCATGCCCTAGACTCTAATGTCGCACGAGGGTTTCTAAAGATCCCTAATCTGTTTTAGGAAAATCTTGACCCTATATGCATGAAACCCTAAGCTAAATGAGATGAATTTTAAAAAACATTTTCTTTCAAAACTTCAAAACATTTAAAACAAAGGTGAGAGAAAAATAGGAATTTCAACTCATGTGAAACCCTAAGTCCTCTCGAAAATAACACGAAACCCTAGGCTAATGCAACCTAGGTATCTAAAGCACCAAACCTTAACACTAGAGGGGAACTAAACTAGAGACCTTAATCTCTATTATTATTTGTTTTTAAGGTTTGGTGGTCTATCGAGCCCTTAGGTTCGATAGGGAGGGACATGGATTCTAAAATCCAAGAGAAAGGATAAGGCACTTACGGCCTGAAAAATGAAATGGGCTATGTGCCCGCAAGAAAGAGTTGGATCGATTGGGTCCAGCAAAAGGGGTGGGCCTTTGGGCCCACACCCACAGGAAGGGCTTTGAGCACAAAAGGAAGAGCGTAGCATTGAGGCCTACAAAAGAGGAGAGATGGGCCCTAAGGCCCAAACTAGGGATAGGCCTATTGGGCCCATCACAAGAGAACGGGCCCTAAAACCTGAAGGTAGCTTATTGCAAAGTTTATTCGATTTCAACCTAAAGCTATCAAAGCAATTAAAACATGAAAAACAAGGCTACTAATTACTCGAAATTAATAAACAAGTAAAATAAAGTAACCTGCTCCCGCATGCGCAATGCTAAAGCTTTAAACGCAACGATGAATGTGAGCACGATAAACACATCGAATAAAATGAAACAACACCAACGATGCCGATGAAATCATAAGTATGAAATCAAGCATACTATGCGTGTATGCAAGCATGTAACAAAAAGAGAGCAAATGAAGCCTCAAATTTTAATCCTCAAATGAATTTCAATGATCCACACCGTTCATCATGTTCATCATGTCAAAAACTATATGATCATCATGAAGATCAAGGCAAATGCTAACTTATTAACACTAAACCATTCACTTTTTGCTCTCTTTCAATGAGAGACTAAAGACATGCTTCTCAACAAATTTCATGCTATTCAAGAAGACGCCAACATATAATGGCAAAACTCACATCATGGAGATTTCTTTCTCAATAATAAGGATCTAAACTCTACATTCATGCATTACTAAAAAGAGAGAAAAAATAGCTTTAATCTTTAAAACCAACATGAATTTACACGATCCAAACCATTCATAATGCTTATTATGCCACAATTCATCTAAAAAGCATGGAGATCAAGGGAAATAACATGAAATCATCATCAATCTAAGCTTCACTATTTATGAGATAAGAATGCAAAAGCATATGGAGAATTCCACCCACATGACATTATCATCAATGATATACTTACATTATATCATATATGACAACATGATAATATTTAATCTCATATTAAATAGAAACACACCATGTTTCATGTAAAATCAAAAGAGACCATATCATCACATATTCCATCCATATTATCCATATATTATGTTTATGGAGCATTTGTCATAAAAGCATTTAAAGCTAAGATTCACATTCATGTAAACATGGTTCATACACATACATACATGCATGTAAAAAACATCATCCCATATGAAAATCTACATCTATGTATTTCATGCCAAATAATTCAACATAAACATCAAACTAGTACTTACACTAATTTATAATCAAAACCATGCATGAATTTCATTTTAACCTTAAATCCTTCATTACATCATGATTTCATCATCATGTCATACATCATCACATACATCATCACATACACCATCACATACATCATCTCATAATTTACATGCTTTAAACACAAAATACAAGAGATGAGATGAAGATATTTTACCTAGCAAGCATAGATCCCAAGATGCATGTATGAGAGCTCCCTCTGGTTGGAATGAATGGTAGAGATTTTTCCTCCAAATTAAAATTTTCTCATCTCCTTTAGTAAATGAGAACCAAAAACTAAAAGAATCTCTACCCTCTCTATTTCTCCTGGAATTCTTAACTAATTCTCTCTCTCAACTTTCTCTCTCAAACTAAAAATGTAGATCACATTCTAAACCATAAAGACTCTCTCCCAAAATGGAAAGGACTCTTCCTCACCCAACCAAAAATGTCACCCTCTCTATTCTTCTTTCTTCCAAAACTAAACACTCTCAGACAAAGACTATTTTTTTTTGAAGAAGAAAGAAAACCATAAAAACTAGAGAGAAGAAAATGAAAATTCTCTAACCAAAGCTAAAGATAGTAAACCCTCTAATTTCTCCCCCTTACAAAATGTCTAGCCTTAGTTATATATAAAAAAACCCTAGGTTCTAGAAGGACACATGTGCCCTTAGGATTGGCTAATCTTAGTGTTCCACCACTTTTTGGACAAGTGTCCAGTGGGTGAATAAAACTCAAAGATTCCTTCTTATCTCTTTAAAATGTGTGGCTAGCAATTGCTTGTCTGATGTGGAGAGATAAGATCTGGGAGGGTGTTTTTTGAAAAGTAAGGGCTGAGAAATAATTTTGGAAAAAGACAAAACATGGATTTGTTTGCAAATTTGGCTAAAACAGGAAAAAAAATGCGTAGGTCACGTGTGGGTGAACGTGACCCACACATAAAAGTGGGTTAAAAATGGGTAGGGACCAAACCGTACATTGAATGTGCGGTTTGGGCTGCCACGTCACATGCAGTCCAAACCGCACATTTAATGTGTGGTTTTGTTCAAAATTGGTCAAAACCGCACACTAAGTGTGGGGTTTTGACTGCCACATCAGCAAACTTTATTTTTTATTTGTTTTAAAAATAAACTAATTTGTGGTCCCCACAACTTGTAATTCTTTTTTATTTTACAAACTAAAATCCCACCAAAATAAAATCTGATTTTCTTTTCAAAACAAATATTTTGTTTCACAAAATTGGTCCCACACCCTTTAAAGCCCTTTCTTTTAACTTGTTTAACTAAAAAGAGCCACACGTTAGGACCTGATTTGTTTTTTGAAAATGGGTCCCACCACTTTAAAATCCTTTTATTTTTAAAAAGAAATCCAGGTAAAAATATTTTTGGTCAATGGTCACTCCAGTTTAAAAAGAAAATTTTATTTATAATGGCCAATCAAGAGATGACACATGGCCCCACCTAATGACCTAGAACCAAAAGGACACCTAACGGTTCTCTACTAGACCTATTCTACCCCAAATTTGAGAATCTTTTGATTTTGGTTTGATTCTTAACCCAGCTTTGAACCGAATTTTGGATGGATGAAGTTAAGTCTGCTTGGTCATGTTAAGCCAATTTTGACCGGATTTGGCACTCAAATTAGGGCACGATTAAAATGGGTATTTTTCACTAGTGTGCAAAAATTTGGCGTCTACAGATGCCCCTCCTCACCAGATACCGCTTGCCGACGAATGGCGAGGCCAACGATGCCTGATTTTCGCGCACCAATTGAATGGACAATTCTAAATCCAATGATCTAGGTTATGAATTTGGCTAACCATTCGTAGTCAGCCGAAGTCAGGCACGAATTTCGTCGGTCTGCTTCGGAGCTAGTTCGACCCTTACAATTGGTGGAATGTTTGTGCGGTACCGCCGACCTTGATCGGACAGTCGCTGGACCTGCATGCTTCTACCAGCTCTGGTGTGGCGAGAAGTGGTCCGTAATTCTTTGGCATTTTGTCGGGTTCTACATGGTCTGAGAGATGGTTTTGAAACCCAGATCATTTTTCTTTTTGAAAATTCCATTTTAACAGTTTTTAAATACCCAGATGGTGAGGGGGTTGCTCTCGCTTGTGCATCATCTTGGGATCTGAGCACATTGCTAGAGTTTTTACACCGCTCAATTTTATCAACACTTCAGTCTTGTTTTCTCGACTTGACGTGAGTAGTTGACTGCTTCCTTGCTTGGCCTTGACCTTTGCATTTTGACTTGACTTTATTCTTCGATTGCTTCATATTGATTTTAACTTGATTTTCTTGGCCTTGGCCAATTTGAATGCTTTTGACTTAATTTCTTGGCCTTGATATATTTGAAGGTTTCCTGCTGATTTTGGCTTGATTTGACGCTGAGGTTGACCGGCCTTGACTCTTGATATCCGAATTTTCTTTTTGTTTTGGCTTTGTTCAAAATTTGGTCCTTTGAACCTTGATGGACTTTTGACTTTAATGTTCTGCTCCTTGGAGGTTCCGCCCTTCTATTGACTTAGAGAATCTGCTCCCTTTCTGCTTTTGTTCTGCAACTTCTCCCTTCCTTCGCTCTTTGCGAGTTGGAGATTTGTTTAAGAACTTTTTCTTATCCCGGATGCTTCTTTATGCTTGGGATTCCTTGTATCCATTCTTTGCACTTTTTCTATGAGCAGTAGGTTGAAGATCTTTGACGGGGATAATTCATTCTTTGAGCATCCCCTCACTCTTGACTGGCTTTGCCCCTTCGTCCTTTCTACGAGCTTTGCCATGTGATTTTTCTGAGCCTTCCATGCTTGTGATGCAGCAACGAGTCAAACAACACGAAATGAGGCTCGATTCCTTGGCATCCTGCAAAACTATTTATGGGTCTAGAAATGTGCATTTTTGCATTTGAAATTCTTTTATTTTTAAAAACATAACTATTTTATTTTTAGAAAGAAGGTATGGAAATACCGATAAACTATACAAAGCTTGCAATTTAGAAAACTTGTATGAATACTTCACCTAAAAAGCTTCAGTTAACTTGAAGTGAAAGTACCATTACCATGCTTTGGAATATTTCAAGGCAGATCACCATTTCTCTTAGACTTTCCCTTTTTGACCTTGTCGGGTTAGGTTGACCCTTGCTTACGGATAGGTATCTGACCTCACCACCTTCTTGGTTGGGGATAACCTTTGTTGCTTTTAATTCTCTTTTAAATGCGTAGCCTTCTATTGCCCCTTGATTTATCTTTTTACGCCCGATATTCTCCTTATTGAGTTCGAGATCCGACAAATACTGATCAAATTTTCCAAGTCTTTATTTTTCATACTACATTTTCTATTTTTGACTTTTTTATCTTCTTCATTTTTTGAAGGATCTATCGCTCTTCCTCTCAACTCGGGGCGTTCGTTGCTCACAGGATTCAAAGAGGGCTTTTGTAGGTGATAACGAGGCTTAGGACAGGCTAGTATGGATGGTTAAGGCCCAAATTTTGACTTTTAAACTTTTGGCTTTCAAGGGTATCTCTCTCCTAAGGCGTTTTAACTCATCGAATTTTTAACTTTTCGAATTTTTAAGGGCTTCTTTCTGCCCCTTGGATTTAAATTTGAAGGATTTTGACTTTCTGGGGGTTGATTATGCCCCTGGTTTCGGACTTTTGATACTTTTGAATAGATTTTAACATTTGAAATGGGGGGGAACGTTTGCCCCTTGCTTGAATTTTGGTTTTTTTCATTTAAACTTTTTTTTTAGGTAGGGAGAGATATTTGACTTTTGGGTAAGAATAAAAGGCTTAGGCTAAAAATTGGGTACTAGCGGTAAGGATTTTTGATTTAGGTTCTTTTTCAGGATAATTGGCTATCAAAGAAGGCCTCTCTTTTGGAATCTCTGTTGGTGTTCGTTGCCCCTTGTTTCAAGGTTGAACAACTTACCTTATGCGTAGTTTATCTTGAGTTGACCAGCATTTGTCAGCCTCTGATCCTATTTGAAAATGTCTTTTAGGAGAATTTTCTGATGATGTGCAAGCTTGCTCAGCCACTTCGAGTCTTCTGAAATTCCCGTTGCTCTTCTTGAATTAGTTGAATATTTTTGAAGACTGTATAATTTATCAACTCTTCCATTAGCGAGAGGTAATCTCGGATTCATTCTTATCGAGCATCTAATCCTCAAGTCCTGGAAAAACATATGTGAAACGACTAGGATACCTTTTGCCTATCGAATTTTGAAATCTCCTTCGTAGCGAGGGGGTAACTTGAGTCCTTTCTTTTCTATCAAGCACCTTATCCTCACATAGGGAATGACTAGACCTTTGCTTCAAATTTGCAAATTCTTCAATACGCGAGAGGTAACCTGGGTATTTTTACCAAGCACCTGATCCTAGAATCTTGAAAAACACATATGAAACAACTAAACTCTTTTGTCTAGTTGTTAAATTGGATCACACATTCTTCTACTCATCCAACTTTCAACTCTCCAATCCTATAGCTTCTTTCTCAAAGATTGTTGCTTTCTTACAATTGCTTACATACTTTTGAAATATGCTCCTTTGCTTTCACTGAGGTACCGTTACCCCAAGTCAGTGGATCGGTCATAACCCAACTTTCTTCTCGAGTCAAGCTAATACTGATTTCGATCATCCAAGGTCAGTCTTCAATATTCAGGTTTACTACCCTTATTTCCTCCTCAACAAGGTTCTGATCCTTTTCCTTTGGCGCCCTGTAGACTTCAAGGCTTATATTTATTCTTGGTTTCATCATCCAAGCACAGTAAACTCTGTCGATATTTTACATTTTGGAAAAGAAAGCTTAAATTTTTTTGGGGTTTTTTTTTTCAAAGAAAATGTAAAATCTTTTTGTATTATTTTTTTTACTTTAGAAAAGAAACGTAAAACCCTTTTTTTGTTTTTTTTCGTTGGAAAGAAAGGCAAAAATCTTTTTTGTGATTAAATTTTTTTGAAAAATCTTTTTATTTTTTAATAGAAAGTGAAATCTTTTTGTTTTTTTTAAGAGAGTCCACTGGTGCTATTTTCCTGCAAAACTTATTAGTTGTCACATAATCAAGAAAGCAAGATGAATTGCATAGAGGGAATTTAGAATATGCGCACCTTCGCAGTTTATTTGTTGATTTGCGTTGGATGAATTCATCAACTGCACCATTGCAATTGACTTCCACATGCCACTTGTTGTGACTCTTCTTGCTTATTATGAAAATGCACATGTCTTTTGGGAAATTTGCCTCAGATGCCTAAGCCAAAGCCATGCAAAGCATGTCCCTAGCATCCTAAATTTATCCTCATTGGCTCCCCCGCCGGACAAGGTTTTTGAAAACAATAATTTTTTGTTTTAAAGGTCTTTTTCGAAAAATGATGAAACAAGAACACGGTATTTTGTAAACCTCGCTTGCCTTTTGGAGATTTTTCCCTCAGATGCTTAAACCAAGATCATGCAACGCATGCCCCTAGCATCCTAAATTTATCCTCATAGGTTCCCTGCTAGGCAAGGATTTGAAACCAAAACTTGTTTTATTTTGAAAATCCTTTTAAAAAATCGATAAAAAGGTACTTTATGAACCACACTTGTCCTTTGGAGATTTTTTCTCAGATGCCTAAACTAGGGTCATGCAAGTTATGCCCCTAGCATCCTAAATTTATCCTCATAGGATCTCCGTCGGGCAAGGATTTGAAACCAAAACCTATTTTTGTTTTAAAAACCCTTCCGGAAGCCGGTGGAATACGAAAAAAAGGCACTTTAAAACTTCGCTTGCCTTTTGGAGATTTTTCCTCAGATGCCTAAACCAGGATCATGCCAGGCATGCCCCTAGCATCCTAAATTTATCCTNGAAATGCTTTTCGAAAACATTTTTCTCTTTTTTTTTTTAAAAGTGTAGAAGCGGAGAGCAATTAAACCCCTTAGCTTGGATATGCTCATGAATATTTGTCCAAATAACCAGGGTCATGCTGATAGGTCGCCATTTCCTTGGGTTAACCTCGTCTTGCTTCACCTTCTATCTTTCTGACTTGGCTCGTTGGATCCGACGAATACCAACTTAACTAGAGATTTTGAGCTTGCCACTGACGTCATTACTGTCGGAGAGCTCCCTTCTACTCTGGGACAGATACTGTTCAGGGGCTTACCTTTGTCGTAGCTTACTCACTTAGTTGTGCTTGCCGATTAGTCCTCCGACCCCGAGGGCCTTGCACTTCAAGGCTCACAAATGCGGATCAAATTTTCTCAAGTCTTTATTTTTCAGAAATACGATTTCTATTCTTGAATTTTTTACCTTCTTCATTTTTTGGAGATTCACCACCATTCTCCTCGACCAAAGACTTGTGTCGCTCACAGGGTCCATGAGGTCTTTTAGGTTGTAGCGTGGCTTAGGTTGGCTACAAAGAAGGACTAAAGGCTCAAAGAATTGATGAGTCTAACTATTCTAAAGATTTTCTCCTTTCTTTATTTCTGCCCCTTGTTTAACTAGGGCTCATAAAACATTTTATTGCTTTTGGTTTTTGGATTTTTCTGTTTTTTTTTTTGGATTTTTTTTGAGATTTTTTGGAATATTTAATTTTTTTTGGGATTTTTGGGTATTTAATTTTTTTTTGGATTTTTTGAATATTTGATTTTTTTGGGGTTTTTTGGGTATTTGATTTTTTTAGATTTTTGATATTGGTCGCCCTTTGGGTGGAAATATATGTACAAGAAGGAAGTTAAACTCTCAGGTTTGGAGAGGGGGTTATTTTCTACGTACAAGAAATGGTTTCAGGCTCAAAACTCATTTTCTAGCGGAAATGAAGTTTCAACTAGGCTTTTTCTGGGTTTTAGATATCGGCCAAAAAAATGCCTCATTTTTGAACCTCTGTCGGCTTCACTTGCCCCTAGTCTAAGAGTTAAGCAGCTACCTCAAGCGTAGTACTTCTTGAGTTGGTCCACATTTGTAGGCCTCTAATGATTTATCCCGTCGAGGTCTGTCAATTGGACTGCCATCCCTGGGAAGATGTTCTTAATGATATAGGGACTTTCCCAATTTGGCTTGAATTTGCCCCTTGCGTCAGAATGATCCACGGGCCTGATTTCTTTAAGCACAAGATCCCCTACGTTCAAATTCCTTGGCCGGACTTTCTTGTTGAAGCTACGGGATATCCTCTGTTGGTAAGCCTGTGCATGACATGATGCATCTATTCTCTTCTCATCAATGCAGTTTAAAGCATCTACTCTGGACTGAATCCAATCAGCTTCATCTTCGGTTCCTTCCTTTAGAACTCTAAGAGTCGGGATCTCAATTTCGATCGGGAGTACGGCCTCCATTCCATACACAAGAGAGAATGGTGTTGCCCCTGTTGGCGTCCGAATGGACGTACGGTAAGCCCACAATGCATAAGACAACTTGTCACTCCAGTCCTTATATATTACAGTCATCTTCTTTAGGATCCTGACTAACGTCTTGTTGGCAGCTTCCACTGCTCCATTAGTCTGCGGCCTGTGAGGCGACGAGTTATGGTGCTGGATCCTGTAATTATCTAACAAGTTGCGTACCTCCGATCCAATGAAATTCGGACCGTTATCAGAGATGACTTCATGTGGCACCCAATATCTACAAATGATCTGATTCTGGATGAACCTTGCGGTGGGGGCAGACTTGACGCTCTTACATGAGATCGCTTCCACCCATTTAGTAAAATAATCGATAGCCACAATAATGTGGTTATGTCCGTTTGATGAAGATGGGTGTATCTTGCCTATCACATCGATTCCCCATGTGGAAAAAGGTCAAGGGGATGCCAGACACTTTAGTTCTGATGGGGGAACATGGATAAGATCTCCGTGTATTTGACATTCATGACATCTCCTGACAAACTTTTCGCAGTCAGTATCCATTATTCGCCAGTAGTACCTATACTTACGGATCTTCTTAGCCATCATTCGTCCACTCATGTGCCGGCCACATACTCCTGCATGGACTTTTTCTAGAATATTCAATGCTTCATCTTCGTCCACACATCTCAGAAGTGTATAATCAAAGGATCTTTTGAATATGTGTCCTCCACATAAAGCAAACCCTGAGGCCCATGACCTAATGAACCGCCGGTCTCTCTTGGTTGCACCTTCTGGATACTCTTGTGTTTCCAGAAACCTCTTGATCTCAGCATACCACGGCTCACTAGATTCTTCTTCTTCGAACTCTTGCACTTGGTAGCAGTATGCGGGTTCATCTCTCTGGATTACCTCAATTGGTCGAACTGTAGCTCCTTCCGGGATAGTTAGCCAAGATGATAGCACCGCTAAAGCATTCGCACAGTAGTTTTTGTTCCTGAACACATGATGGAATTCGACTTCATCGAACTCGTCGACCAGTTTCAAGAGATATTCATGATAGGGGGCCAACTGTTCGTTCTTCAGCTTCCACTCACCCTGAACTTGCTTAATGATCAGGAGAGAATCTCCGTAGACCATTAACCTTTTGATTGATAGGGCAAGGGCTGCCTTCAAACCTGCAATGCAAGCCTCATACTCTGCTATGTTGTTCGTGCAAGGGAACCCCAATCGAATGGCAATGGGTGTTCTGATTCCATCAGGCGATACTAACATTACCCCTATCCCTCTGCCTATCTTGTTATGGGCTCCATCGAAGTACATTTTCCAGGGGATGTCTTCTTCTGCTTCTTCCGATTCTGTAGACAAAATATACTCATCAGGGAATTCTGCTATCACTGTTGTTCTATCTGGGAGTGGATGGGCTGCAAGATGATCAGCTATCGCCCTCCCTTTTATGGATTTCTGTGTGACATAGGTTATGTCAAATTCTGATAAAAGTAGCTGCCATCTAGCTGTTCTCCCTGATAATGCTGGCTTCTCAAACAGATATTTGATGGGGTCCATTCGCGAGAGCAACTGTATTGAATGTGACAGCATGTAATGTCTGAGCCTTTTCGCGGCCCATACCAACGCAAAGCAAGTCTTCTCTAAAGGCGTGTATCTTGTTTCATACCCAGATAAAGTCTTGCTAATATAGTAAATGGCTCTTTCTTTACCACTGTCCTCATGATATTGCCCTAAAGCAGCTCCCACTGAGGTGTCAGTCATAGAGATATATAAAATCAAGGGTTTCCCCGAAATAAGTGGGACCAGTATCAGAGGGCTCAGCAGATATTCCTTGATTCTGTCAAATGCTTTCTGAAAATCCTCATTCCAAATCTTCGGAACATCTTTTCTTAACAGTTTGAAGATGGGCTCACAGATAGGCCTGAGTTGAGCTATGAATCTTGAAAGTCTAAAATCCTTACGGTTATTAGTTGGAATAACCGTATGTCAATGTGACTACGGTTAAGGATTACACAATCACCAAATAAAAATAATATTGGTGATAAAGATGGAAACTAAAATTCTAATCAAGAGTATTGACTTATTCGATTCTTTAACATGCGGAAACAAGAATCGAATATTTCAATCTCTTAATAAATATAAAGATATGCACAAGAGATTTTGTTTACGAGGAAACCCAAACTGGGAAAAACCCCGGGACCTAGTCCAGAAAAGAATCCACTAAAAGAAATGAAAACTTACAAACCGATTTACCACTCGATGGACACGAATTACGACTCCCTCTACGCTCCAACAGCTACGGTGTATAGTTCTTCAACAAATTCGAACTCCACGAATTTGCCTCTTAGTAGATGATGATGCGTCTCCAACTTGACCTCCGCAAGTCCCGCACCATGAACCAATACTTGACTCTTCAAGTATCACCACTTGCTTGACACTTTCAAGCTTCACCACCGGAATACCACCGGCACACAAAAACAGAGTTTTGGTTTAAAGTGGGAAGGATTTGAACCAAGTTCAACAAGCTTGAGAACTAAGAATTTCGAGTTTGAAAAACTCTCAAGAGCTTGTTGAGGTGAGGGGTGAATGGTTGATTGAATACTGGAGATTCAACCCCTATTTATAGTGAAGATGTCCAGCTCAATCCTAGACTAAATTATTAGTTCTAGGTCTAATGGTAGACACCATTATTGGGGATGAGAGAATAATCCATTGAGCCTCTCATCCCACTTAGAAATGTTTTCCCACGCTCAATTATCTCCCTGAAACAAGGCTTAGAGGGAGATGAGCAATAATGTGTTAAAAAGTTACTTTACAGCTCAGAAAATCGCACTAAAAAAAAACGAATCTGGGCGTTGGTTTCGAAATCAAGCCAGTCGGTTTCGAAACCAACATGTGGTTTCGAAACTGACCTGATTTGGTTTCGAAACCAACAAGCACCTGTGATGGTTATTGTCTTTTGGTTTCGAAATCAACAGGTTGGTTTCGAAACCAAACTTCATCTGAAGATAGATGTGGTTTTGGTTTCGAAACCAAACTGTTTGGTTTCGAAACCAAAATTCATCTGAAGACAGATGAGTTTTGGTTTCGAAACCAACAGTTTTGGTTTCGAAACCAAACTTCATCTGTCATCAGATAAAGTTTGGTTTCGAAATCAAACAGAGGTTGATTTCGAAACAGACTTTTCCCTATATAAAAATAACACCATCAATGCAGTTGGTTTCGAAACCAAGCTTCTTGGTTTCGAAACCAAAACTGTCCAGATTAAATTTTTATCTTTTAAAACACATTTTATCAAGAACAAACAGTGTGGGAAACACTCTTAGCAATCTAACCACCTATGGTACTTAGTGTTCTAAGTCACTTACCATCCTAGGATGTCTTCCGGTGGTGAGTTGAGTTTTTCGGAGCCTTTGTAGATTTCTTCTCTTTCAACCGAAGTGAACCGAGACTCACTAGACTCTAACTCAGAATTACAAGAGATCATCTTGAGTTAATTTTTGACACGAAATTCGACAAACATAAAACATGGACCTTTCAATCTCCCCCTTTGTCGATTTCGTGACAAAAACCATTTAAGAGAAAAAAAAAAAATAACCCTTCCCCATTACAGCATAATTCCTCTTACAATGTACTCAAGACATAATAAAGACACACTCCCCCATAGTTATGACATCTAAACCTTAGGAGTAATCTTTTGATGATTTCCTGCAAAGAATTCAAACTCATTCCAGAACAAGATAATACAGATAAGTAAGAAAATACAGTATCTTGTAATGAAAAACACATGAAAAACATAGGGATTTCAACCACTCCCCCTATGTATTTGAATTCTCTCCCCCATAGTTATATATACTCCCTGTTGGGTAATCAATTAGAATGATAAACACTTCTCCCCCTTTTTGTCAGAAATAGACAAAGGTGAAGAAGGAAAAAAAATTCCTGCAAGAAGATACATTCAGGTATATATGGAGAAAGGAAATAACTGATGTTTTGACAAGAAAAGAAAAACTGAATCATCCATCAATTGTTCTAGCTTTCCAAGAATCAGATAATAGAGTTTTAAAGAGTGAAAGATGAAGCCGCAAATGAAAGAAATAAAAATGAAGTATCATTTACAACTAACAAAACAAAAAATAGCAACTAGCTATCCATCGTATCAGCACTGGAGGACTCCGCAACAGTAGAAGAAGGTGGAGGAATGTCCTCATCTCCATCAGAACTGGAGGATTCACCAGAGGAATCCTCATCTTCAGTGTCATCATCAGGCTCAATAGGGCGATCATGACTGGTCTTGGATCTCCCCTCTTCTGGCACAGCAGGAATGCCTTCAACCCCAACCTTTGCAGCAATGGCATTCACAACGGGCACCAACATCTTCATGTATGCAAGGATGGTGTTGGTGGCCTGTGCTTGTGCAACCCGTGCCTGTCGTCGAATCTCCCTCCGAGTATGTCTGGATGTACTAGTAAGCACAGGAGGGATCGAGGGAGAAGGCTCAGTCGCAGTAGGAGCAGGAGTCCCGGACTCTGGAGCAGCAGGAGCAGGAGCTTCCATAGATTTTAGGTGTCCTATGATGCGCTTGACCGTACCAACTGAGATAGGGCGCATAGCTTCGAGAACAACCTCATAAGCAGGAATAGCAACTCTGAAATGTTGAAAGATTTTCTTAATAAGCTTAGGAAAGGGAAGCAAGTGGGAATATGTGGCATACTTATTGATTGTGATCATTTGATACACAATAA
>MVGT01001041.1:211148-244754 GCA_002174775.1 Macleaya cordata | reverse complement strand
GTGGTTTTTACTCTTCACATTGAAGAGGTTTTCCACGTAAAATTCATGTTGTCTCATTATTTGCTTGTCAGATTTATTTTTCAGCTCATATATTTTGTGACTAGTGGTTGTAGTATTTGCTCCATTGATATTGTGCACAGGGTAGTGGGATTTATTTCCCAACAAGTGGAATCAGAGCACAGTGATTAAATTTATCGTGTATAATCATGGATGTAAACACTAATCGCATGGTTTATTTGAATGGGGGAAATTATATGATCTGGAAAGCAAAAATGGAGGACTTATTATACTGCAAGGATCTATATTCACCGATTGAAAATAACGGTGTTAAACCAGAAAAAATGAGTGATGAAGATTGGAGAATCTTGAATCGAAAAACTGTAGGATTTATTCGACAATGGTTAGATGAATGTGTTTTTCATCATGCATCAGAAGAAAATAAAGCTTATGAACTTTGGAAGAAATTTGAAGAGTTGTATGATCGAAAAACTGCCGGAAACCAAGCTTTTTTGTTTCGGAAGCTTGGAAAACTAACTTACAAGGATGGTACTTCAATTGCACAACACTTGAATGAAATGAAAAGTATTGTGAATCAACTTGCTACTATGAAATTGGTTTTGGATGATAAGTTACAGGCTTTACTTCTTTTAAATTCCTTACCTGATAGTTGGGAGACATTGGTGGTATCTCTCAGCAATTCTGCTCCCAATGGAGAATTGACTATGAGCCTCGTAACAAGCAGTTTGTTGAATGAAGAAACTAGAAGGAAATCATTAGAGCCATCTCATTCAGAGGCACTTGTTACAGAGAATCGGGGGAGAAGTAAAAGCCGGAAACCTCATTACCGTGAGAAGTCAAGGGGTAAATCTAAACCAAGAAAAGATGTCAAGTGTTTCCATTGTGGAAAAATGGGTCACTACAGAAATGAATGCAGAAAACTTAAGCAAGAACAACAGAAGGGAAATGGAGATGAAAAGAAAAATAAGGAAGTTGCAGCTGTTACAACAGAAGGTGAGCTCATTTTATTTTCTAACTGTGAAGATGTTTGCTTAAGTGCTACAGGTCAAGATACAAACTGGGTGATAGACACAGGTGCTTCTTACCATGCCACTCCTCACAAGGAGTTCTTTACTTCCTACAAGACAGGTGACTTTGGTGTTGTCAGAATGGGAAACAGTGGTGTTTCAAAAATTGTAGGAATGGGTGATGTGAAAGTTGAGACCAATATTGGCTGCACATTGGTTCTCAAAGATGTAAGGCATGTACCAGATCTCCGTTTGAACCTAATTTCTGCTGGAAAATTAGATGAGGAAGGGTACAACAGTCAGTTTGGTAGTGGACAGTGGAAGCTTACAAAGGGGTCTATTGTGATAGCAAGAGGAAAGAGGTGCTGCACTTTGTACAAGACTCAGACCAGACTGTGTAAGGGTGAATTGAATACTGTTGAGAAGCAATCCTCTACAGATTTATGGCACAAGCGACTTGGCCACATGAGTGAGAAGGGACTTCAAATCCTCGCCAAAAGGCAAGCCTTGCCTAACATGAAAGGTACACTTCTAAACACTTGTACTCACTGTTTAGTTGGTAAACAACATAGAGTTTCCTTTCATAGAAATTCACCTAGAAGAAAAACAGATATTTTAGAACTTGTTCACTCTGATGTTTGTGGACCTTTCAAGGTCAAAACAAATGGTGGTGCTTTGTATTTTGTTACTTTTATAGATGATGCTTCCAGAAAAGTGTGGGCATATGCTTTGAAGACTAAAGATCAAGTATTTGAGGTCTTCAAATCCTTCCATAACATGGTGGAAAGAGAGACAGGAAAGTCATTGAAGTGTCTACGCACAGATAATGGGGGAGAATACATTGGAGATCTTGATGCATATTGTAAAAGCCATGGTATTAGGCATGAACAGACAGTTCCCAAGACTCCACAACAAAATGGTGTAGCAGAAAGGATGAACCGCACCATTCTTGAAAGAATCAGATGTATGCTCTCACATGCTAAGTTGCCAAGAAGTTTTTGGGGTGAAGCACTGTGCACCGCATGTTATCTCATCAATTTATCACCTTCAGCACCGTTAGATGGAGATGTAGCTGAAAGAGTGTGGACAGGTAAAGATGTTAACTATGGGCACCTTAGGGTGTTTGGTTGCAGGGCATTTGTGCATATACCTAAAGATCAGAGATCAAAACTTGATGACAAAGCCAAGCAGTGTATTTTTTTGGGTTATGCAGATGAAAAATTTGGTTACAAATTATGGGATCCAATTGACAAGAAAGTGATCAGGAGCAG
Organism: Macleaya cordata; assembly: GCA_002174775.1. Taxonomy (NCBI): domain Eukaryota; kingdom Viridiplantae; phylum Streptophyta; class Magnoliopsida; order Ranunculales; family Papaveraceae; genus Macleaya; species Macleaya cordata. Next base: position 242,458 of record MVGT01001041.1, on the reverse strand, counting down.
AGATGTGGTCTTTCTTGAAGATCAAACTATTGAAGACATTGAGAAGACTGAAAAGCATGAAACTCATAGTTATGATCTTATTGATTTGGATCCTATTGTCCCTCCTAGTGTACAACATCAGCATGATGATAATGGGGTTGATGCAGGGGAAACAGAAAATCATGAAGAAGAAGAAGCTCATGAAGATGTTCCTACAGATGATGGTGAGCAAGGAGTTCAAACTCCACAAGAACCACCAGTTGAGTTAAGAAGATCCACTAGAGAAAGACATCAATCAAAGAAATATCTTCCACATGAGTATGTAATGATTACAGATGGAGGTGAACCAGAGTCTTATGAAGAAGCTCTTGATGCTCCTAACAAAAATGAATGGTTGAAAGCTATGCAAGAAGAGATGAACTCTTTGCATGAGAACAACACATATGAGTTGGTGAAGAAGCCAGAAAAGAAGAAAGTTTTGAAGAACAAGTGGATTTTCAAAATCAAAACAGAAGAAAAGAACTCACAACCAAGGTATAAGGCACGGTTAGTTGTGAAGGGATTTGGGCAAAAGAAAGGTATTGACTTTGATGAAATTTTCTCACCAGTGGTGAAGATGTCCTCTATACGTGTGGTATTGGGGTTGGCTGCAAGTATGAACCTAGAGATAGAACAACTAGATGTGAAGACAGCTTTCCTTCATGGTGACTTGGAGGAAGAGGTGTACATGGAGCAGCCTGAAGGTTTTGAAGTCAAAGGCAAAGAACACATGGTTTGCAAGCTGAAGAAGAGTCTATATGGGTTGAAACAAGCCCCAAGGCAGTGGTACAAAAAGTTTGAATCCTTTATGAAGGATAATGGATACAACAGAACAGCTTCAGATCATTGTGTGTTTGTTCAAAAATTTCCTGATGGTGATTATATTATTCTTTTGCTTTATGTTGATGATATGTTGATTGTTGGACATGATGCTAACAAAATTGACAGGTTGAAAAAAGATTTGAGCAAATCTTTTGCCATGAAAGACCTGGGTCCAGCAAAGCAAATTCTAGGCATGCATATCACTCGTGATAGAAAGACAAGGAAGTTGTGGCTATCACAAGAGAAGTACATTGAGAAAGTACTTCAAAGATTCAACATGGACAAGGCAAAGCCAGTAAGTTGTCCACTTGCTAATCATTTCAAGTTAAGTCGTGATCAATGTCCCACAAGTGAAAGTGAGAAAGAAGATATGAAGAAAATTCCTTATGCTTCAGCAGTAGGAAGCTTGATGTATGCTATGGTGTGTACAAGACCGGACATTGCATTTGCAGTTGGGGTGGTTAGTAGATTTCTTGCAAATCCAGGCAATGAACATTGGAAAGCAGTGAAATGGATTCTAAGGTATCTTAGAGGAATGTCGAAAACTTGTTTGTGTTTTGGTGGTGGAAAGCAAGTATTAGAGGGTTACATAGATGCAGATATGGCAGGAGATGTTGACTCCCAAAAGTCTACATCAGGTTACCTGTTTACTTTTGCAGGGGGGGTTGTGTCATGGCAATCTAAATTGCAGAAGTGTGTAGCTTTATCTGCTACAGAGGCAGAGTACATTGCAATCACAGAGTGTTGCAAAGAGATGATATGGATGAAGAGACTATTTGCAGAACTTGGTGTAACACAAGATAAGTATGTCATTCACTGTGATAGTCAGAGTGCAATTCATCTCAGCAAGAATTCAAGTTTTCATTCTAAGTCCAAGCATATCAATGTGAGATATCAGTGGATTCAAGATGTTCTTGAAGAGAAGGTATTACAGATTGAGAAGATCCATACTGATGACAATGGTTCAGATATGATGACAAAAGGGTTACCCAAAGGCAAGCATGAGTACTGTAGCAGCATTGCAGGTTTGGGAATGGTGGATCCCTCCTCATAAGTCGGGAGGGGGCTATACTCCTGTTTCTGTGGAGAATGCTCATGTGGTTGTTTTGTTATTGTTGTTAATCATCAAATTTTTACTACTTTTGCTGGAATTATTATCTCTCTCTCTGTCTCAGTTCCCTATATTTGTGGAATTCTACATTCTACCATAAGAAAAACCTTTCTTGTTATGTTATTCTTACAAACTCGTTGCTCTGCATGATTGGATATTGATTGGAATTTTGGAGATTGCTTGTGTTATTTTGGCAATTTGACCAAGTCAGTGGAGGTTAGTTAATTCCAATGCCTGCAGAACTTTTCTTTTGTATCTAGCATTATCTATTAATTTGACTATTTCATATTCTTGTTTTATTCGAAGTTCTAACTACAATTTCTAGCTAGATAGATCTGTAGGTGGTGGTGCATTGTTTTACAAAATTATTCCAGAAGATCTTTTAGGATTTTCGTACTGATTTGGTTAGGATCACTCAGAAGTTTGATTGGAAGATTGAAGTTCAATTTTTCTCTCTCTCTCTCTCTCTCTCTCTCTCTCTCTCTCTCTCTCTCTCTCTCTCTCTCTCTCTCTCTCTCTCTCTCTCTCTCTCTCTCTCTCTCTCTTCATCTTCTCTGTTCTTCGTCCTCATCGAAGCCACACAGAGATGTTTCAGAGTAGTTCATAATTGAGAGAAGCTCGAACTTTAATGTTCTATTTTGTTTGAGCATAACTTGTTATAGTTTGACCTGAGTTGCTCTAGCTTTTAAAACTACCAAGTGTTATTTTTTAACAGGTTTTAATGGTTTTTGGATGTTTATAGAATTAAATAGGCAATGTGGTTCATTTAAATTTGTAAGCTTAGAATCCTTATTACTTGGGTCTGGTAATTCAAGAGACCTTTATTTTATGAGTCCCGTTATATAACCCCCTTATAACACCCAATAATGATCGCGCAATCTAGACCATCTATTTTCGTTTTTTAAATGGTCAGAAAGAATATACGTGTCCAGTTTTTTGGGTTTTCTGAGTTGGCTAAAACCAAGCTCGGCTAAAAGAACGCCTAGTTCGTACATACAACACGAATCTAAAAAACAGAACCCTTGTTATCGTCCCCGAGAGGAGCAGCTACCAAGGAAGGATTTCGGCAATCTTACGGCGAACAAGGACCAGCACCTGAGAAAATACTTCACTTATGTAAGCAGAACTAATTGTTGGGTGTTCCTTTGTTAACATGATGATTTCACAGCAGCTTGATGTTAAGTAGTTCAAATTATAATTACTGTAAAACCTTTTTGTGCAGCTTCATTCACAAACTATGTGGTACATCATCCACATTTTTTACCTATGTTTTACCTATGAGTAAGACTGTAAGAGGTGTTAGCGTGAATATAGTTTTACCTATGTTTGCATGTGCATGAACCCTATGTCAAGGGTATTAATGTAATCTGTAACAAATTTCGACCATTTAATCTAATTTCACAATGTTTATTACTGTTTGGTCTCAGCTATAATTAATTTGTCTAAAACATCTTTTTTGGGTTCCTTATTGACTGTTTAGTCTTTTTTTAACAATTAACAACTGTTTAAAACAATTCGTAAATCGGAAATGCTTGAGTTACAGCAAATTCTGTAGGAATTTGCTACAAAAGGCTAATTCGATGGTCAATATGTTTCACATATCTTCGTAATTCGCACCCTATCCCAAAGTGATATGAATCTCACCGTAAATTGTGCCTTCTGTACCAAATTCTGTAGCTTTTTCTGTAACCCTAGCATTGTCGTTCCCAAATACATGTGGTTTACTTGGATTACCAATTTTACCCTTTTTTATTAATTTTTAAAAGTAGACAGCTGTAGAGAGAAAAAATTTGTTATTTTTTGTTTTAAATTTTTGAAATGCTATATCTTTTAAACCACAAATCAGATTTTGATAAAATTTATATTTTTGAAAAGCTTTCGACGAGATTTTCAAAACTAGACCAATCAATAATATTTTTTTTCGATTTTTTTTTCTAAAAGACATTTGCAAAACACATTTTGTATACTTGTTTACAAAACACATTATGCATAATTTTAGTATTTTCAGAGTTATTGCATACATGTAATTCTAAGTAAATTGTGTAATACCCCAAGAAATTCCATAGTATAAATTTTACACCTAACATATTTAAGATGGTATTATAGCCATTTGGGTGTGTATTGATTTGAGAAATAAATTTCTCATATACATAGTAATTGCATAGAAAGCATTAAAAGAGTTATCTCAAAAAAAATATATTATTTAATTAATTAATTAAAATAAAAAAATATTATTTTAATCAAAAAAAACGTGGGCTGCGCTACAGTAGCCGGCGGCTACTGTAGCAGCCCACTAACAAAAATAAAAAATTATTTTTTATAATAAAAAAATAAATATTAAAATAATAATAATAATAAAAAAATCCAAAAATTTTCCTATATAAACCCCCCCTTATTTCCTTCTTCAAAACACAAAAACCCCTCATTTAGTTTATGTTTACACCCCTGTTACACCTCTAATTACTCTCCCCAATATACATATTTTCCTTACTTTCCATAATATACCTCTTCATCTACATCCCCTCTTATTAAATTTATAATAGTTACTAGTATTATCATCAAAATCATTGAGAAATCGAGGATTTACATCATCGATCATCACATCCGGAAGTAAGAAATCAAGTAGGTGATAAGAATTTGGCATCAAATTGAGGTAGGTGGGATCCCTACTATAAACAAAATCTAATTTTATGTTTTTGTTATGAAATTGCATATGAAATGTATTTATCTTGCATGGTTATATTTATTTATTTAATGCAAGGGAGAAGTTTTATTCATAAGAAAAATGAATTAAAGGAAGTTTAATAATAACTTGTTATCTAGATTAAAAACAAATCTAGATGGTATCGGTAATGGGAGACCCCCATAACACCTGCAGGTACCGTTGAGTTCCGACTTGAGAAGACGGTGGACACCGATGTAATGGACTTAAAATAATTAATTAATAGTTAATTATTGAAAGATTTAAAAAGAAATCTCTTTTTATGCATTAATATGGTAATTTCTGCATATTTCAAATCTATTATTTTTGGATAGTTTGCATAATACCGAGATATCCAGGCCTCTTAGAGCACTCTGATTAGTTCTCGAGATAGTGTCATCCTCCTTTTAGGAGCTACTAGGTACATCAGGAGAATTAACCCCATGGAGTGGCCACTAGAAAAACTCGATCACTCGACCTCCTTTTCGTGAAGTGAGTCACTTAACCACTTGGCCACCAGGGTTCCAATACCGTATAATTTCCAAAAGCCACAGGTTGGTTGTCAATCATGACCAAAGCATGGCCATTGTGTATTGGATTCCAAAGCTGGAAAGCGAAAACTAGATTGTATTGACCTTCATAAAGTCCTCATATATGGAGTTCCATAGATGACAACTAGAAACATTCAAAACCATATTCGGACTTCATTGGTTAACCTCAAAATTACCACCAATGAATCAGCTTCTTGCATCATCGGTTATTTCTTCATAATCATTACTGCATTACCATAAACCTGGGGCTGTAAGTTCTTGCTATTTGTTCTTCTTTGGCATCGCAATGGTGATCTTAAGGTGAACTATTACTTGTATAGTTGTATGCCATTCTCCAAGTGGTGATAAGTTATTTTCGAGGATTTATTAGATAGGGTCTGAAGGTGAACAAGATATGTCGTTTTATTTACTTAATTTCGATTAACCAGTGTTTCAAAGAATCATACCCTATACTCCAAGAGTTGGTTTGGAAACAAAACAGAATTTAACGAAATAACGACTATTATACCAAGTATCAGAGTATCAGACTATTTATGTACTATCTAGTATTATAATCTTACACTTCACTTACACCTGTTTACAGGGGTTTTGTGGTGATGACGCAAGGGCTTTTTTTTTTGTGTATCTAATTTGGTTCTTTAACGGATATGTGATTAATTTTTTTTTTAAAAGACAGTTTTGAGAAGAGAAATTTAGTTTTAGTTGTGGGGACCGAAATGAATTAGAATCGATTTTTAACCTAAAGCGTTAGCATTTTAGCTCCATTACTGGGTATTTGGTGCTGTTTGGACCGACCAAATGCCAGAAGCATAGGTGTCATAGTTGGACCTACTGCCCCATCAGTTGGAAACCCCTTCATAACATTTTTGGGAGGAGAAAGGTAGTGAGTACCACCCTGCCACATAAGCATCTGGCATAAGTTTTGTCAAATGGTCAGTCCAAAATCATTTTCCATTCAACAAAACGGAACTAAGCCGATAGGAATCAGAACAGGCTCACAAAAAAATTTCCACAAAAAATATAAAATTTATGAAATTGGTATGGATATACCCAGTCCCGAGAACTAATGAGAACTAGAAACGATTTTGTATGTTCCCATTCCACCTATTTGAGTAGGATCATGTTAAACTTACAACAAAGTCCTACATAATTTCCTATTGAAAACTAATCCAACGGTGGTACTATTTTTCACATACCTTCGTAATTTGCATCCATCTTAAAGTGCTATACATCTACCGTACATTATGCTTTCGTTAGGAAATTATGTAGGTTTTTCTGTAAGCCTAACATCACCGATTTAAGTATTGGAACCAGAACTAGAATCAACTTGTTTAATAGGTTTTGAATCCGGGTAGTGCAATAATCGAACCGTATAACTAACCCCTTGGCACCCCCTACCCCTACTTCTAACCTTCTAGTTACTGATACTGGAAAAAGGACCGTGCTACTCCTACTGAGTCCTACGGCAGCAGTTGTTACGGCAAAGAGTATTCACGGGGTGCAAATCAGTTTGCAATGGGTGCAAATCAGTAAATCACGAGAGGCATGTGGGATTTGCAATGGCCCTTGCTATAGCTTCACTTGAGGACAGACATCGCATAATTCAAAATCGGATTTAATATATCCGAATTTATTTACTAAAAATCTAAATCTAATTATTGAGGGGCCTAACCGCCAGTGCCACAAGTCAAATCTAGGTTGAAAACAACTTAATAAAGCAGTCTCAGATCTAAAAAAATAAAGGCTATTTCGGGCTTCAGCTTGACCAATCACCTGCTTCGTCTGATGGTCCTGAAATAGACAATGATTAGAAAAAAAAGGTAACAAAAAAATTGTTGGTCCTGATAAGATGATTGATAGATAATAAATTAAAACGGAACGATGGTATATGATAAACGTTTTTAAGAATTACTGATGATGAAAGATGCATAGTACCCACATGCATTACTTGTGCGTTAGATCCATCAGGTAAGAAAACCAAAAAAAATTTTCGCGCATCTTTCTATGAATCAGACATTTGAGTGAGGAGCACATGTGGTATGATGCTCCTGAATCATCGATCCATTGAGAGGTATAAGAGTTTAAAGATATACCTGCTAAGTTAGCAGACGAAAGAGGCACATCTGTAGAGTCAGATAAAAGGAGAGACACCAACTGCATGTACTATTCTTGAGTAAAAATTGGTGGCATGGGAGCAGAAGCATGGTTTGCTATTTTATCTCTAGTGCGAGGCAGATACCTGTGGAGTTTGTAACAGGTTGCACGAGAATGACCTATCCATCCACAGTAGTCACATGATGGACGTGGATGCTTATTATCATTATTATTAGGGCGATGATCGCGATTACTATTATGAGGAGGACGATGATCATGATTCACATTCAACACAGCGGAATCAATAGTGGAGATAGCAGAAACATTAATCTCTTGTTGTTTCTCTTCTTGGCGGACCAAGTTATAAATGCAAGTCGTAGTCAGAAGGGGATCCATTAAAAGGATTTGGCTACGGATTGCGGATAATCAATCGTAAAGACCCTGTAGGAATTCCGTAACCCGATCCCTATGGAGAGATTCAACAGTAGCCTTGCCAAACCCACATATGCAAGGTTGAATAGGTGTAAGATGATCAAGATCATCCCAAAGGGATTTGAGCAGAGTAAAATAAGAAGAGATGGCAGAGTCATCCTGCTTTAGATTAATAATTGAGTGCTTTAACTGATATACCTGAGGAGAGTTGGTCTGGGTAAAACGATCACGCAAGTCGTCCCATATTGCTTTTGCAGAATCAGCATAGAGAATGCTACTGCGAATCTCAGGAACGACTGAGTTGAGAATCCAACTCGACACGAGATCATTGCAACGCTCCCATGATTGCAACTCACAAAGATTGGATGATTTCGCAAAAGTTTCGTCGACAAACCCGAGCTTGTTCTTCGTGCGAAGGGCCATTGTGATACCTCTAATTCAGGTACCGTAATTGTCTCCAGATAAAAGTGGTGAAATCATAATGGTTGTGGGATTGTCAGATGGGTGGATCATAAAAGCTTCAGAGGAAGGCAAGATGACAGGAGTGGATGCTTCAGAGTTAGTTCCAGCCATGGTGACAAGAATGGATGCTTCAGAGTTAGTTCCAGCCATGATGAATTAGGACAAAAAACGACTGATCAGAGTTTGGTACGCTCTGATACCATGAAAATTCTTACAGGATTTGATTGTCTACGTTGTGAGTAGATGAAGAAACATACCATTGTATTTATAGATATGGTGTACATGATAAACAAGAAAAGAATAAATTACAAAAGAATAAAAATATCTAAGGAAACTAATCCTAACACATAAGGAAATAATCTTTACAATTCAAATTTAAATACAAGACGAGAAGGCTTTGATTGATCCTTGATTGGAGCTTGAATTGTCAAACGAGTAGAATATCTTCATGTGGGACCCATGGTGATTGTAGATGATCGTTGAGGATCTCTGGTGGCTTAATTGCTTATTCTCTAGATGATTTACGTGCATGTGCCATGTACGTATAATACTTAATATATATATAGTAGAGATAAATACATTAAGGCCGTAATTGGTACACCGTCGTGATTCAAATCATGCAGAATTTTGCACACCCTTAGCTCCTGATTAAGTATTAAATTTGGAAGATAAGGAGTTACCCATGTTGATATGAAGAGGATATCTTAAGTCCTTAATGGATTATTAGAAAACCGTCATGCTCTAAACCTTGTCACAGGTAAACTGGAATCCACTGATTCAACAAAATTAAAATGAAAAAAGTCCAAGATAGAGACTAAGAACTTGGGTGTGGTTAATTTACCTTCAAGTCCAGGACCAGTGATAATACCTCCTTACTTAGTCCTTCATAATTCATCCTTCCCAACCCAACGGGGTAGCCCATACTGGCTGGGTCTCGGCCCACGATATAGATTTCGGCTCCTACGTTCATCTGGGCCTATGCAAGCCACTTCACCTCCATTGGGACTGCTAAATGCATAGGAGATGATCAGAAGATCACAAACACTGTTGTATGTATCCGGATCAAAGAGGGCTTATGGTGACATTACTTGGGATTTAGGCATCAATAGCAGAAGAATTACAGGTGATATAGCTAATGAAGCTACGAAGCTATTGTCTCTCCTAGACACAATGACTTTTGGAGCAGGGGAAGACTCGAGATACTGGCAATGGGAGAAATCAGGGATATAATATTCACCGTTAAATCTTGCTTCATCCTAGGCACTCCTTTTCCCACTAATAGTCTGTTTGGACAAGAGATTTTAGGGAAGGATTTTGTGGAGACTAGGGATTTTGAGAAAAAATAGAACATGATTTTTCTACCAAATCCCTGGTCCCCACAAAATCCCTCCCCTAAATCCCTTGTCCAAACAGACTATAAGATCATATGGGATACCGACATTCCTACAAATGTATCCTTCTTTACGTGGTCACTCTTTCACAATTAATGCTGTTTTTACACAACAAGACAATCTAATTACAAGGGGGAAGACTATTATTAATGGATGCACCATGTGTAAACAGTTTTGGTGTTCTCCAAAGAAAATTCTAGGGAGCCATCGTTTTGAGGATCTGGGCTATAGATGGAGTGAGATTGTATCTTAGTTTTCGAGTCAGTCTGATATTTACTTTCTTGTTTCCTCTCCTTGTAATGTTCGGGAAAAGTACATTAAAAATACCTTGGTTTGAGGAAATTGCACACAAGTCATCATTTTCATACTAAATACAAAACAGCACCCTCCTCTAAGTTTTGCCCAAAATACAATTACTTTTTAGATGAAAAGATCTCACATACGGGGTCTAGAATTGGGTCTAGATTGAAGAATAATGGTCTAGATTGAAGAATAAAGTGTCTAGACAGTAAAAAGTAAATGAGTATTTTTAGAAGATTTTGGACAAAAATTAGGGGAGGATGTTATTTTTGTATTTAGTTTAATAATGGAGATTTGGATGCAATTTTTCTAAATTGTTTTTAATGTACTTTTTCCGTAATGTTCTCTTTCTTTTTTCAATATATTCATTTTACATATCAAAAAAAAAAAGTTATATATGGTTAAACAAGTCTTAATCTGTAGTTAATTGATTCATACCAACCATCATTAAATTGTCAAAAGTTTGATCAAACACTTAATAGTTAATACATCTTAGTTAAATGGGTACGTAAAGATTGATTCTTGGAAATTAAAACCCTAGTTTTGACTGGGTGTAAAAGATTATTTATCTAGATATATATTATGGGAGAGGGTACTAGACTCCGAGTCTTAAAAAAAATCCTATTAAACACCTGTATTTTTAGGGTTCACATAGGATGATCTAAGGGTTAATATTTGGTGAGGATGTTCATTTCACAATGGAGATCATCCTCTCAAAAATCAGTTCATTCTAAAATCTCTAGCCCTGTCAAAATCTTATCAAGAAATGATTGAAAAATAATATTAAAATATACATTATTTTTACCATTGAGACAATCCAACTTTTGATAAGGTAGTTTTTTTTTGGAATAGGCTGATTTTTTGTGATGATGATCTCCATACTGAAACAAATATCCTTACAAAAAATTAGTCTTTAGGTCATCTCACGTCGACCCTAAAATTGCAAGGGTTTAACAGGGGCTTTTAATACTGGGGTCAAATATCCTCTCCCATATATTATTTCAGTCCTTGATGTGCTTTTTTGTACGGTCCTAGGTAGTTGAGGCAAAAAAATGAAATAAATCTCACAGGTTTCCATGGCTTAGATGTTGTTGACAAGTTGATTTGGATCTTTAACAAAGCGTTAGCAATATTTGTCACTTTCCCTACATATTATAAGATGTATATAACAAAGATGGAAGAAGATTCTCTCGAGTTTATTTATTTGCAGTGACATAATAAAAGTTGATGCTGGTCTAAAAAAATAAAATACAAATAATAATAATTATTATTATTATTAAAATTGATGTATTAAAAGTGATGTATAATAATAATAATTATTATTATTATTATTGATGTATTGAACTAGTTGGTTTATTTAATAAAGGCCACGGATAAATCAATAATTTTTTTATTAAATTAATATAATTACACATTATTATATAAACTCGATAAACCACTTTATAACTGTTTTGTCGACATAAAATAACTAACAAACTATTTTATATTATTGACCATATGCAATCAACCGTGCAAATTTTATGTTGTATTGATTTAATACAAAATCGTGTTGAAATATTGGTGGTCAAATTATTCACAGAAAATTAAAAAAAAAAAAATCGTGTTAAAATATCCATGGCCAAATTAAGTATTTGTCCAACAAAGTAGTCTACAATTCTAACCACGTGTTAAAATATCATTTCACCTTTTATTTTCCCAACAAACAAAGATATGGAATCAATTGAAGGTCGAGATCCCTTCATGAAGCCCCCACTTTTTGGCAAAGCTAAAGAGGCAGATTTTGACAACATAAGAGCTCTTCCAAATGAAACCCCAGTATATTAAGTTTGTACACTTCAACTCAAAACTAATTGGCAATGAGTGGTGTGACCCAAGATCATTATATATTGGGTTTGCTAAGCTCTCATATTTCATGTGGGACTATTCTCATTAGGCAAGCCCCATTTGTTGTTGGCATTCACTATGTTGATCAAACTAACTTGACCGTCCCAAATTCCTCCAAAACCGCTCCCTCTTTTTGTTGGCGCACCACGAGATTAGTTTTGTGCTCACCTGATAACGAAAATAACATGAGATTGAAACCCCATGTTGCACCCCTCACAAGTACGGTCACAGCCGATGTTGCATTTAGACGGATTGTTCTTTCGCACGCTATAAGCAAAGAACACAACAATAAAAGGACGTTTAGGCTCTGCTTAGTACACCGTGAATATTCGCAAATGCGAAAATTTACGATTCATCATGTGTTTGTAGGTGATTGATGAGGGAATTTAATAGCAAATATTTGGTGGGATTTGTAACAGGCTTACAAAATAAACAATCTAAAAAATTTTATTTATTTTTGTCTAATTTATAAAATTTTAATTAGCACCTACAAGAACCATGAATTTATGCATTTGCGAATATTCATGGTGTACTAAGCAGAGCCCTAGTTACGATGTTTTGTGACGGTATTTTATGGTCGTCATTAAAGATCACTTTTACTTACGGAGTTATGGAATACCGTCGCCAAAAGTCATATGCTTGACTGTATTTTCCATTTCTAGCGAGGGAATTACGTGATGGAGATGAAAGAGGCTTTTTAATTAGTTTGGGACACAAGTTAATGTTGTTGCTGCAACACAATCGACGATATGATTTGATGTCAGAATCTTGATTCAGGTTAAAACATTGATGGAGGGGGCTTTTTTAATTAGTTTTGGCCACAAGTTACTTTAAAAAAAAACACAATATTGGGCTGAAAACTCTCCTTTTATAATCCTTTCATGTAGAGGACAAGCACTTTTTATTTTATAGGCCTAATTTCTACTTTTTAGCGTTTTATAAGCAAATGAGTTAGTTCCTTCTTTTATTTTAAAATTGTAAAATTTTGGTACCTAAACTATCCTCCCTTTGCTAAACACATAGACTTCTAACTGTTTTTACTTGTGGGAACCGATGACGTGGCAGAGAGAGAAAATAAGTTTTTTTAAAATTAAAAATGCTATAACTTTTAATCTACAATTAAGATATTGGCCAAATTTATATTTTTGGAAAGCATTTTTCAAGATCTTTAAAATGAGACCAGACAAAATACTAAATTCAAAAAAAAATCTTCGTAATTAGACTATGAAAACCCATAATTGCTTGTATAATAAAAATACATATGCAAATTATAATTTGCACCAGCTATTTTAAATACTTTTGAGCATCTGAACTTCTCTAAGTCTCTATGCAACCAGATTGCATAAGAGAAAAGCTAAGAAATTACATTTTAAATAATGCAAACTATAAATTGCATCAGCTATTTTAAATACTTTTTAGCATCTACACTTCTCTAAGTCTCTATGCAACCAGATTGGATAAGAAAAAAGCTAAAGAATTACATTTTAAACAATATAAACTATAATTTGCATAGTTAAAAACAATGCAAATTATAATTTGCATATGATATTTTTACATATTTTAAGCATTTTTACTTTTTTTTTAATGTTCAGTAAAGTATTGTAGTTCATAATATTCAAGTTCAAAGTTAACTGATGTATGCAAATTATAATTTGCATCAGCTATTTTAAATACTTTTGAGCATCTGGACTTTTATAAGTCTCAACGCAACCAGATTGTATAAGAAAAAAGCTAAAAAATTACATTTTAAACATTGCATACTATAATTTGCATAGTAAAAATTTGCATCGTATATTTTAAATACTTTTAAGCATCTGCACTTTTCTAAGTCTCTATGCAACCAGATTGCATTAGAAAAAAGCCAAAAAATTACATTTTAAACAATGCAAACTATAATTTGCATAGTTAAAAATAATTTGCATTGGATATTTTTACATACTTTTGAGCATTTGTACTTTTTTATGTTCTAGAAAGTATTGTAGTCCATGGTATGCAAGTTCAAAGTTAACTGATTTATGCAAATTAAAGTTTGCATACAATTATTTGAGTTTATAGCTTGGTAAATGTGTTTTTTCTGGAAATTTTTTTTTTTGAATTTGGTATTCATGTGTGATCTTGTTTTAAAGATCTTGAAAAATACTTTCCAACGGTATAAATTTTGTTAAATCTAATTTATATTTTAAAAGTTATGGATATTTTTATGTTAAAATTCATTAATTGGGGTTTGCTAACTTGCACCGTCGTTATTCAGCAGATGAGTTTTTCGTCTTTTTACATCGCGCTAACGTGTGCCGAGGACTGTCTATATATGAAAAAAAAAAAAAAAGCATGTCCTCTATTTCAATTTTTTTCCCATACAAGAGTATCCTGCTCATTTTCCTAAAGAAAAAAAGGTTGTGCATAGGAGAAATGCTACTTGTAAAAAAAATTGACAAATAAATAAGGTGGCAATATCAAATAGTATTATTTTTGTATTTTTTTCATTGGGATTTTGTCTAAGATCTGGCCATCTCATATGTTTATTAAACTTTTTGTACATGTGGCATTATTAGTGCGCATAGATTTTCTGTGGAGTGCAACAATTAGCACTCTTCGCATGCTTTATTTTGAAAGAAAGAGAGAAGAGAAGACGTAGAAGGACAATAAGGAGAGGAAGAAGGATAATCCATTCAAAAGCAAGACCCAAAAAAAAAAATCAAAAATCTATGTGCTAAATCCTCGAGTTTGAGAAAACTCGAGTACTTAAGGAGAAGGTATAGGGGCTAGTTAAAAAAACTTGACGAGTTCCACAATTTTGAGGTTTGTCCTTAGTACTTAAGCAGAAACGTGGCATAAGAGTGATGCTACCGCTCTGAAACTTTGTGCTCTTGTTCTGGATTACACTTTGGCGTTTACGTTTCAAAGGCATTTTTTAACTTAGGATATTTTTTTATTAGCCGCTCTGATACTTCCGCTCTAGATACTGAGGGCCAATAATAAATCTACAATCAAACTTATTTTACCAAAACCAATCAAAGCAGCTGTAAAGTGCCAATAAAATTTTCCAAATTTATGGACATAAATTGTTTAAGCCCAGAGCCCGATTGCCACATGTTAAGAAGTTCATTTGTTATTCTTTTGTTTGGTCTTAAGTTCAATTTGATTTAGGCCCTGCTTGGTACACCTTGAATATTCACAAATACAAAAATTCACGGTTCATTATGTATTTGTAGATAGTTGATGAGGGCATCTAATAGTAAACATTTGGTGGGATTTGTAATAGACTTACAAACTAAACAATTTAAAAAAATTTATTTATTTTTTCTAATTTATATAATTTTAATTAGCACCCACAAGAACTATGAATTTTTACATTTGTAAATATTCATGGTGTACTAAAGAGGGCGTTAGTCATGAACAGCTTTTTATTTAGGATCCCCTTGATTGAGAAACCCTAGCCTGATTGCCACATTTTAAGAAGTTCATTTGTTATTATTCTGTTTGGTCTGAAGTTCAATTAGTTTTAGTCATGAACAGGTTTTTATTTAGGAGCCCCTTGATTTAGAAACCCTAACCCTAGAGGGCCTAAATCCAACCCTAGCTTTGAATTCTCCAAACAACCAAGCAATAAAAGGTAGAGTGACATTGAGATGAGTTAAATAAGTCAAGAACCCTAGCTCTGAAATCTCCAAACAACAAAGCAGTAAATGGTAGGGTGATATAAAAAAGAGTCAAATAAATCAAGAACCCTAGGCCATCTATACGTACCTAAAATGTACCCAATAATAGGATAAATGAGTTTTTAATTGTTCCAGATTTGTTAATTATAAGTGGGCTCTATTTTATTTGCTGATAAGAAAGGAAGAAGAATAGTGTTAAAAAAAGAACAGAAGAAAAATTACAAGAGGAGAGAACCACAGAATTAACAAAAAAAAAAAAAGTTTGAAGAGAAGCTTAGAATGGGTCCTATTAATAGTGCCATAGTGGAAACTTAGAATAGAAGCAAATTTAGTTGGAGGGAGAGTAAAAAATTTGGCATTGAAAAAAATTTGGTGCATAATAATGCATCAAAAGTTTGATGTAGAAACTCACACCTCATTTACACTGCCCTATGGCATCCGAGAGATGATCTAATAAGGGCTGATTTTTTATGAGGATAATGTGTGGATAATCTCTTCACCTATAATAATCAGAATTGTGTAAAGTGGTGAAACTCTCGCTCTGAAACCTCGTACTCCTAAGCCACACTTCTAAGCTCTTGCTCCAAAGACAGTTTTTTGACTTAGGACATTTTTTTAATTTGCCACTTCAGATATCCTTCTGCGTTATTACTTAATCCTCACCGTGTACATCATCTTCCCACAACAAATTATTTATATCTCAAAACTACTCATCATCAAGAGATTATTTAAAATAAAAGTTCATGTTGGTATATTTAAATTAATATTCATATTAGAGGGAGGTTATTGCACCCCTTCTTAGAACACCCTCTTATAACGCCCCCTCCTGTGGGGTTCACATGCGATGCATCTAGGGGCTAATTTTTTTAGAGGATGTTCTTCTCACTATGTATATCATCATATTAAAAAAATCACTTTGTTCTAAAACTTTTAATCCCTTCAAATTAATCTTTAAAAATTAGTAACTATTTGAAGGGTCAAATAGTTACCAATTTTTAGGAAGTAATTTGAGGGGGTTAAAAGTTTTAGAACGAAGTAATTTTTTAATATGATGATACACATAGTAAAGAAAGCATCCTCTAAAAAAATTAGCTCCGAAATACATCACATGTGGACCCCACAGGAGGAGGTGTTATAAGGGGGCGTTCGAAGGGGTGCAATAACCTCCATCTTCGTATTAATATGAATGTATATTATTATAAATATAATTAATTAATTAATTAAATCTTGAAATTTGAGAGAGAGAGAGAGAGAGAGAGAGAGAGATTTAAAATGTCAGCTGAAGGAGAGAGAAAGATCAGGATAAGCTATGAATATTTTTAAGACTATCCATTGACCAAAGTCCATACACACAAACAGAGTGAAGTTTCTAAGAAACCAACATTAATTGCTGATGTATTCAAACCTCCTGTAGTATTAATTCAGAAACAAATAATATACTAATAAATATTACACAGTTAAAAAAAAGAAAAAAAAAAAGAAAGAGGAGAATCTTTGATGGCTTTTTAAGTGTCTGACTGAAGACATTTTCTTCTTCAACTTTGAATTGGCCATCCCATGCAAATTTCATGACCACTGACAAACCAGAAAAAAAAAAAAAACAGTATTGCTGATCACATTTACCTACTAAACAGAAACCAAATCATAACTGCCACTGGCAATTTCATTATATGTAGAACCAAAAGAAGAAAAACAAAGACTAAAGCAAAAGAAACAAAAAACCAAAATCAAAATTCAGTCATAAAAATCTACTTTCATTAACTTATATATTGAATCTCATTTAATTAACATAGTTAGACCTAATTAAGATCTACTAAACCCATCTAAGAAAATTAAAACTTAATTCAAATCATTTTAAATTTCCTGCCCTATTTTTTTTTTTTTTGCTCCATTAATATCCTTAGTTTGTAATACTTTATACAGTAGTGTTAACTAGCTAAATTTTGATCAGTAGCACAACTAGCTACATGGGTTTCTCCTGAAAACCAAAGCTATTGAGAAGATCAGATGAAGAACCAAATCCAAAATCCATTAAGAGGCTTTCATATTCATCACCACCACCACCATCAGTAGTACTGGACCATGAAAAGTAATAATTATTGACCAAAGCTAGATCAGAAGATGAAACAGAAGGGCCTGAAATTTCTTGAGTTGATGAAATTGTACTGTAACTGTTGTTATTAACAATTGAGCAGCCTAATTCAGAAATTTCCTTCTGATGAATTGGGTCTGATGAAACCAGTTTTTGATGAGGATCATGAGCATTTAGTGAGAAACCAACCTCCATTGAAGATGGGATTGTTATGGATTTCTGATAATTGAGACAAGTTGATGAGAAATTGTTATAATTATGGGTTTCTGGTTTAGTGAGAGAAAGTGGTGAAGATAAAGAACTGAGCTGATTAATATGGTTACTGTTAGTGGTGAAGTTGGTGGAATTGTTGTTGTTGATAATGAGGTTGGACTTTGATGCCATTAATTTCTTCTTCAGCTTTGTGTTCCAGTAATTCTTCACATCATTGTCTGTTCTTCCTGGCAGTTGGGAAGCTATGACTGACCACCTAACTCAAATTTCCAAAATGAAAAAAAAAATTAAAATTAAAATCATCAAAAACAGATAAGTTTTTATATTTTTTAAAAAAAAAGATGGGAAATATTTTAAACTACAAGAAATGGAATTAACTTGCCTGCTTCCAATATTTTTGTAGAGACTACAAATGATGTTATCTTCTTCCTCTGTGAAACCACCATGTTTGATGTCTGGCCTAAGATAATTAAGCCACCGTAAACGACAACTCTTCCCACATCGCTTGAGGCCTGAAAAATGAAAAATTGATCATTTGAAGCTAAAAATTGATCTTCATTTATATTTTTAACTGTAATGAAGATGTTAATTAAGCTTAAAATTGTGTAAATGAAAAATGAAAGAAAAAATTAACATAATTAAGAAACCAATCCATTTGATATTTCAGTGAAAAATGTAGAAAGCAAGACTTGGGGTATGCTTGTGATACAACTTAAACACACCAACTATGAATAATCTCACTATGAATGCTTCTTAATTAAAAGTTAAAAATGCAGAAACTAAAACATGGGTAAAATGAAGAAAATTGCTTAATTAATACAAGAGAAAACTAATGCATGAAAATCAATTTTTTCTTTCTTTTTGAAGTGAAGTAACACAATTACATAAATTGAGAAATTCTTTCATGAATCAAACTGTTTGAAAACAGAGAAAGCACTTCTAGTTATGAATTCAATTGAAGAATATGAAAAATACAAAGTGGGTTTTTCTTAAATGTATTCAAAATTGGCAAGAAAACATTCTACAGGGGACTACAAAGAAGACAATCTTTTAGAGGTTTAGAGAGAGAGAGAGAGAGAGAGAGAGAAGGGGTTTTAGAGAGAGAAAGAGAGACCAGCTTTGTGGGGTAAAGCAATCCAGTTTCCACCAGTTCCATGATTTTGAAGGTAGTTTTTGAGAGTGGTGTCTTCTTCAGGAGACCATGGCCCTCTTTTCACATTGGCTTTGTCGCAACAAGGAGCTCTCCCCATCTCTATCTCTCTTTCTCTGTCTCAGTCACTTCACTAAACTGATCAAACAGATATAATTCAGATATGGAACCCCCACAACCAACTCAACTACTTCAAAATTCTTTAAAGATTGAGAACCAATTCAATCTCCTCTGCTTTCACTTTTAAACTAGTATGTATAACGTGTGTGAGATCATGGAGAGAGAAAGTAGAGAGAGAGAGAAGAGAGAAATGGATTGACTTGACTACGTCTAGGGTGTCAATTATTACACATTTAACAGGGAACCAAAATGAACTGGAACTGATTTCAGTAGCAGAACCGGAACCATTAGGAACTGAAACCATTAAAATTATAACTGGTTTCTGATTCTGGGTATTTTGATGTGGGATGGAACCAGAACCAAATAGATAGAAACAGTACTAGACTTGGCAAACTGACATGTGACCCGCCAATCCTACCCTAACTCGTTGCCAAACTCTACCTGCTAGCTAAACAAATTTGGGTTAGAATTGAGCATTTTTAACATGTTACTAAAGCACCATGTTAGGATTATGATCAATCCTGACTCATTTTTTTATTTTATATGAGAAAATGTCAAACTAGACAAGGGGTTAGGGTTTGATAACTTAACCTGTCAACCCTCCAACTACCAACCTGCCTAAGATCGACCCTAACCTTAACCCGTTAGGAGGTCTAAGCAGCACGACTTATAAAAATTGATTATTTTCGCGCTTTAATTAGAACAAAATAATCTGAGAACCAGAATAAATTATTCCAATTCCAATCGGTTCCACCTATTTGAGTTACCGGAGCCTATTAATTTAAAAAGGTTCCGGTTCTGAGTAGTTCTCAATAGCCAAAAAGTGGACACCCACTAATGTGTGACTCCAAAGCAATATTTCGATGTGTTGAAGGTCCATCAAAGTCTGAAATCTCTACATGTCAGACAGCCACATGGCATCCTACTAGGATTATTAACTGATATTAGCGGATTTTGTTATTAACCATGTCAATTACCAATCAGGACAAGAGTGAGATTTTCATCACCAAATGCTAAAATAATCCCAACCGTCAGATATTTTACTTGACGGGTCATGTTATACGATCAATCCTACAATCCTTTGACTGTGTAACAAGTGGCAGTTAGGATTGTGAGTTTGTATCTCCCGTGGGTGAACAAAATCTCCCGCAGTAGTAGCAGCACCTGCTAGAGAAGAGCTTATAGTGTGTTTGGATGTAGAATTCATGTTTTCTAAGGGAAACATGAGTCCTTGGAAACATGAATTCTTTAGTTTGATTGGCAACTATAAAAGAATCCATGGATTCATGAATCTTTGGAAACTTGAATCCTTTGGTTTGTTTGGCTGCCATTTAAAATCGAAGGAAAATTTTTATTTTGTTGTTTTAATTTTGTGGGGTGTAATCTGCATTGAATTGGGTGAATACATAGTGAATCTATAGTTTAGAATTCCAGCAAATTCTAAGGGGGAGGTGGGACTCCAAAACAGGGATTTGGTGGAAAACATATTTCCATGAGAAACAAGTTTCCAGAGATTCTTGGCAGCCAAACAGACCGAAAAAATATGAATCCCTGGTCCTCACTAAATCCCTACCTTATAATCCCATTTCCAAACAAACCATTAAAGTTGGTAATGTGGGTCAAGAATACCCAACAAGTGATTGGTTGGGACATTCTAGTGTAATTGAAAGTTTTAAGTTTGGATAATGCTAAACTTAGAGCAAATGCTTACATAATTTTCTACCGAAAGCTATCCGACGGTGGAACTATTTTTCACATACCATCGTAATTTGCATCTATCCCAAAGTGGTATGCATCCACCATAAATTGTAACTTCGGTAGAAAATTCTGTAGGATTTTTGGTAACCCTAGCATCACCATTTAAGTTTACACCAATTACATGATAGGGTTTTGTTACCCTAAATGAAACGTGAGTCAATAAAATCATATTGAAGGGCTAGGAAATTTCAATAAGGTCGAGATTAAGGTGGTATATGTTAGTTTGTCGATATTTAGAAGGACTCTTATTTAGAGTCCCACTAGATTTTAGAAACTTCTTTCTCTTGTATTTGAGGGACCTGCTATTTTAGGTGGGTTTCCTTTTCATATTTAGTTTAGGATTCCCTTTTCCTTCTAGGATTGGGATACCTATTGGAGGCTATAAATATGAGAGTAGGGCATTAGCTTAGAAGAATTCAGAAAACAACATTGAGAGTGTGAGATCTCTTGAAAGGGTTGTGAGTCTGATAGCAAGAGAGAAGAAGGGCCGGCAGCCTTTTAGGGCTGCCGTATGGCATTCAACCATTGAAGAGAGGGTTGTGAGTTAGGTCTTGACAACATTGAGGTTTCTCTTGTAAGGGGTTGTGAGGTTTTCTCTTGTGGAGCGAGGGCTGCCATTAAAGGTGAGTGTCTTGTAACTGTTTCTTCGTTATTTTCATATAGTGGAAAGGATCATCATCGCCCGTGGATGTAGGCAATCTTGCCGAACCACGTAAATCTTGTGGTGTGTGTAGTTTGTTTGTTTCTCGTTCTTTGTTTTTGTTTTGCATATTTGATTCGTCTCGTAGATTGTGCATATGCGATTGAATTGATTTCTCCGAAATTTCTAACAGTATAGAGTGTTATTTGTACCGACTAAGTTACAAAAGTTGTGCGAGATGTTTATGTGGCATGGTCGATCCTACTGTGTAAGTTGAAAACCCCTTCAAAATATTTTTGGGAGGAAAAAGTGGTGGGTCACACCCTACCACATAAGCGTGACACCATTTTTGTAAACCCATCAGTCCAAAAAGTATTATTGTCTAGTAAAATTGAAGAACAATGGAAATAAAAGGTTTTATGTTTCATGGGACAAACTTTATAGGATTCACTTTGATACGATTCAAAAGCTGATTTTTAATAGGTATGTTCCTCTCATTATCCAAATTATCCTTACAAAAAATCAGTTCATTTTAAAACTTCTAACCCTATCAAAAGTTGGTTGGAAGTCCAATCAATTTTTTTATAGAGTTAGAAGTTTTAAAATGAACTAATTTTTTGTAAGAATAATATAAATAGTGAGAGGAATATACTCACCAAAAATAATCCCTTAAATCATATCTATGTGTGTCCAACAAAGTTAAAGAGAGCTAAAATATGGTTTTCTTATTCTTTTTCTTTTTATTTTTTTTGTTAGGGTTTTACTAAATCATCTAATTCAACAGTTACCACTGAAAATCCTAAAATTCATGGTGAAATTAAGTTTTACCAAACACCACCTAACTTAATTAAGGTTTGGAAGCCGTTCTTTTGGACCCATTTTGAGATTATTCAAAGTTGTGAATTTTGAAACAAAATCTTCTTATCCAGAAGATCATTTTCACATAATTAACATCAACGTAATGGATGACCTAAAAAGTTCCAATTATAATTACTTGTTTTTTTTTTTAATAGAAGAAATGACTTTCACCAAAAATCAACTTTTGAATTCTCTTACATAAAAATGTCAGCTATTTCAAAAGAATGAAGCAACCTGAACTGCACAGCCAGGTTAGTGGGCCTTAATGTCTAGCCCAAATCGACATTACTAGTTTGCTGGTTTGATCGTGGGCTTGATTTTTTTTTTTAGATAATGCCATTTGAGGTTCAGTAGTGCTTTTTGGACCGACCAACTTATAAAAGTTGTGTCCGATGATTATATGGCATAATCGATCACTCGATCCTACTGCCATGTGAATTGAGAATTCCTTCAAAACATTTTTGGGAGCGAAAAAATGGTGGGTACCACCCTATTACATAAGTGTATAACACTAATTTTGTAAAACCGTCGGTCCAAAAATCATTTCTCTTTGAGGCTCGCCAGACCTGTGCTTAGATGTCTACACAATCTATTGTAGAAGAGTGCCTAGTGGGGTTTGAAACCCCGACCTTCCCTAATTGAATAAATGCCTCAAACCGCTCTATTGAGTGGTTGTTCGGTTGTTGGCAGCTCGAATCAGTTTGAGATGGGATCGGAGTGAGGTGGCGTAATTTGGTTTAATGGTTAAAATGAGCCAATTTAACATGGTGAAATGGCTCAATAACAATAAGTCCATTCAAAAAAAAAAGGAAAATTAACCTAGCCCAACATCAAGTTTTTGGTGCCACTAATATGATTCCCTATACAATTGGGCGGATTTTGAGAGTCCACCCAGCCATAGGCGGTACTTTAAAGTCCGCCAAAATTTTCTCTGAAAGAAAAAAAAAAAAAAAATTTGTGAAGTTGGAAGGCTCCCTCTCAAACCCTTCCTAGGTGCATATTGTATTTGTGAGTCTATCTAGCAACTCTCCGCCCGCTTCGCTATAAATGCAATTTTTTTTACATTTTGTGTAGATTTTCACAACTCTCTATTCTTATTGTGTGAAAATACCAATTTACACAAATTAGTATGCACTGTGGATATTTAATAATTACATTTTTTATTTTCGCATTTAAAATAATTTTCAAATATAATTATTGTACAACCACGGCACATATTATATTTAAATGCATTTCAGAATTGGGTTTCTTTCAAAACCATGGATTTTATTTTAACCTAGAAAGTTGATGACCCTCTGCAGTTCAATTTTTCATTTTATTTTAATCTAGAAATCTCAGTTTATTACAATGTTGACATGATTTTGACATGGTTAACATGGCTCTACATGGCGATCATCCAAAAGTTCATTTTGTGTGACACCTTTTAAATCAGGATTTTGTTAATATGTAGGCACATTTTAAGGTTAAAAGGTTAGTGGTTTATTTAGTTCTTAGGGTTATTTCAAATGAACTGATTTTTTTTTTTAAGTATTTTATTTTTATTATTTGAATAATACATTTAAAAAAAATCAGTTCAATCGAAGACCTCTAGCACTACAAATACTTAATCTAGAATTTAATAGTGTAAGTGAACGGACTTACATTTAAAGTGATTTGTACGGAGGGTTAGAGTTATCTGATTGAGTTGATTTTTGGTGGACATCAAATAAGTGATGATAATATTATATCTACAAAAAATTAATTGATTTGAAGACCTATATAGCTTGTAAAAAGAATCCCACAAAAATAACATTATAGTGGTGTGGAGATCATCTTCACGCTTTCAAATCATCTCTATGTGGGACCTTACATGCATGGAGCATGTCAAACACATGTCTAGATAAGAGTGTCTCCCAATCCTAACCCTATGTGCAAGTGTTAAGGTTTCTATTTTGCTACAACCGATTGGTCGACTTAGAACTGAGATACCCTATTCCAGTTCGGATCAGATATTGAATATTTTGCTACAAATTCTTATAGTGTGTTCTGCAGATGTCCATTTCCACTAATAATGCAGAAGTATATTCCTTGAGGTTGTGTTTTACCGTGCTTAAATTCTACGTAATTTTAAAATTTATTGTTTGTTTGCAATTTAAATTCTACCAAAATGTGCTTTGCACTTCTGACATTTGCATTCAAAGAACAAGCAGAAAAATGAGATGTAGGGTACAAATTCATAATCAAAACCACAACCCCATTAATTACTCATAAATAATTTGAATGTACAAAGTCAAAAATCATTTTACGACCCAAGTCATTCGTTCTCGTTTTAACTTAGGGATGGGTGCAATCTTCTGGTTTACATTTGTTGAAAAAGTATAGGGAGTGATCCATCCGAAAGTATATTTTTCCCATGAAAAATAATAACACATTAAGTAAGACTCAAAACACAACATTTCAACATATCCAACGCTTTTATACTCCTTCGAAGAACCACGATAATCAACCCTTGTTGGTTGTACAAATACGTAATGAAAAGATTCAAAACCACGACCCCATTAATTACTCATAAATATTTTGAGGCCACTGATATTTCTGTACAATTTTTACTAAAGCAATATAACTCAAAAATATATTGTCAATTCCATACAACTGACAATACATGGCTTGTCGGTTGTATAAGTCCGACTATGCAGTAACAAAATAGTTTGATAGTTTTAGGTTGCCGACAAATTATTTTATAAAATTTGTACTGTCGATTTTGAGTTACAGATGAACAATTTGATCAAAAATTAAGTTGCTATTGTAAATCCATATCCATCCCCATATTTTGGATGTACAATACCATCTTAGCTTTTAGTGGAATGGACAAATCTGAATCGGTTTCTTAATCAGTGATGCTACACTTACTGCAACCTTACTGCTAAGGCTATTTAGGAGGGTATTTGCATTAATTTGAGAATGACGCAAATCACGAGGGGTATGAGACTATTTGAGAACTATGGGATGACTAGGCAGTAAAGTTTGCAGTAAGAACATGCAATAAGTTTAGCATTTTCTTTTCTTAAGGGCATCCACAACGGTAACATTTGCTGGCTAAGTTTCTAGAAAATGTTACGCAGTGGAGGCATCAAAATCTGCAAACGGACCCTACAAGTGTCCTCGGCAAGCCAAATTTGGCAGTCTCTATTTTGAATTTAGAAATTTATAGCCAGGCGAGTGGGGGAGAGTCGTCTGAACTCAGACGGGTAGGGCGTGGGGTGTTTGAGAATGGGGCGCAGAGGGGGGAAGGGCATTCGACATTGGACGGGTAGGAGGGGAGTCGTCTGACCATTTAAAAAAAATATAAAAAAACAGTTTTAGGGACACAAGCGTCATTTAAAAAAATAAATTTGGAAATTCCAGACGGTGTCATCAGACCCCCTAGGGACATCGTCTACAATTTTTAAATTTGTTTGTTTATTTTTTGTAAATGACGATTGTGTCTTTAAAAATAGTTTTTTATTTTATATATATATATTTTTTACAAACTTAACTTTCTTTCACTGTATTACTCTGAAATGTAAGGTAAATTTGGCTTTTACCCTTGGACCGTTGTGGATGGCCTAAGGGATTTAAAAAAAAAATATCAAATCGGTTTGACTAGGGGGTGATTGTTTTTTTACTTCTAACTAGTAGCAGGCCTATAAAAAATGTTCTTTATTAGTTTATTTATAACCACTAATTAGTGGTAGCAAGAGAAAAATCTTTAATTTTGAGCTTTAAATCCATTAAGNTTGGACGGGTAGGAGGGGAGTTGTCTGACCATTTTAAAAAATATATATAAAAAAAACAGTTTTAGAGACACAAGAGTCATTTTAAAACAAAAAAAAATAAATTTAAAAATTTCAGACGGTGTCCTCAGGGGTCATCTGATCTGAAATTTCCAAAAAAAAAATTTAAACGACAATTGTATCTTTAAAAATAATTTTTTATTATTATTATTTTTTTTTTAACTTAACTTTCTTCACTAAGTTACTCTGAAATATACCAAATTTACCTTTTACAGTTGGACCGATGTGGATGGCCTTATGGGGTGGATTGGCTGATTCCGACCTAACTTAAGGTGAGGTGACACTTCCGGCTCATTCATTCTCTTTCTCTCACTCTCTACAATCTTAATCTTTAGACTTCACGGTCACGATGTTTTGTCATGTCCTGAGTTGTCAGTGGTTATTGATACTTGACGTGAAAACACCCACCAAATCGTGGGACCCCTTCCTTCTTTCTCCAAAGATTTGACCATCTGATGATCATCCAAAAATGGCCACAATTACTAATAGCCGTTCGATTTGATCTACGTATAATATAAGAACAGTCGTTCCTAAGTAAGATCCAACCGTACACGTGGCAAACATGCACGAGCAACATATCGAAATGGACGGTTGTGATAGATACCACTTTGCGAAACACAAGGAAAAGAGAAAAAAAAAATGAGATTCTCGAAATCTAAAATCTCATCATTCAAACCAACGTCTTGTCATATTAACAGAAAAGCATTTTCTGTTCCTCAAAAAGCAAATAGAGAAGGGGATAGAGAAAATTAGAAACAAACAAACAAACAGACCCTTTCACTTTAACCACGTGAAAAAGCCCTAAAAAAACCTTAAAAACAAAAACAAAAGGAAAAAAAATCCTAATTACTGTACCTTAATTAAGTAATTTTACATTTTTTTAAATTTAGTCCAATTCAAAAAAATTGTTGGTGTATAATGTGTTAAAACTCATTACACCTTAACACATGCACCTCAAGTTTTTGTGTTCCACACAAATCACTTAAAATTGATAAAATTCACTTTGTTGTCTTTTACACTCTTTGTTAATAGGCCTCGAATCTAAATAACAACCTTTTTTATTCTCAATAAAGCTTTTTTGATCGACTATTTTACAAAATCGGTGCCAGATGTATATGTGTCAGGGTGGGACCTACCACCTTTCTCCTCCCAAAAGTGTTTTAAAGGGGTTTGCAACTTATGTGGCAGTAGGACCCACCATATCACATAAGCATAAGGAATTTAGTTTGTACATGCGTCGGTCCAAAAAGCAACGCTCTTTTCTTCTTTGTGTTTTTTCTTAAGAGGTATTGTTATTAGGCTCTCCCAATTTGGATGGGAATGCTAAAAAGGGATGCTCATATTTGAATATTGAGATCAAATGTTATAATTGTAACATTGGTATGTGGAGCCCACATAGTTACACTTCAAGAGCTTAAATTTTGTGATGTTGTTCTCTTCATCATGTACATCATCCTCACAAAAAAATCAGTCCATTCTAACACTTTTAACCCAATAAAAAATTGATCGGAAGTTGATTAAAAATTAACGGTGAAGAAAAGAATCAATTTTTATAGAGTTAAAAAGTTGTATTTACAATTGTAACATTGGTTTCAATGTTCAAATAGCAGCGTCCCGCTAAAAAATGGGCCTCAAGCCCAAATAACAACCCGGCTTCTTCTTTGTGTTTTGTTGAAGGGGACCACTTTCCAAAACCCCAAAACACACCCCACCAGCAAAAAAAACTACACCCTACCACCTGACCACCATCAAGTCCATCACTACCACCATCTCACGCCCGCCACCTCACAGCCACAACCACCACCTTATTACAACACCGCCACCATCTCCCCCACCACGCATGTTAGATTGAAATTTTCAGCCATTTTTATCTAAAATTTTTGATATGTCGCTCCTCTTCCTCTCTCTCTCTCTCTCTCTCTCTCTCTCTCTCTCTCTCTCTCTCTCTCTCTCTCTCTCTCTCTCTCTCTCTTTCGATTTACATCTATCCTCTCGTTTATCTCCCTCTCTTTCTCGATCTAAAATTTTACTTTCGTATCATCTCCATGTAAAGCTTATAAATAAAAGCAGGCCAGGAGAGGACTTCCTTTTGAAGACTTGATGATGTTTCGTCAAGAACTTTATAACCTGCTTAGTCTCTTGAAATCCTTTGAAGCAGTTTCGGGTCTCAGAGTGAACTTTTCAAAGACAAAACTCATTGCTATTGGTGAGATATCAAAAATCCAAAAATGGGCTGATAGGTTGGGTTGCGGTATCGACACCCTTCCCTTCACCTATTTAGGGCTTCCACTTGGGGCTAGATCGAGATCCAAAGCAATTTGGGATCCCATAATCGAGAGATTTGAATGAAAAATGGATAATTGGAAGCATAAGTTCCTTTCAAAGGGGGGTGGCACATTACTCTAATTGAGAGCATTTTAGCCAATTTACCCAAAGCAATCACTGATCGCTTAGAAAAACTCATGAGAGACTTTCTCTGGGCTAAGAAAGGTGCAAGAGCGATTATCATTTGGTCAAATGGGAAGATATCTGCAAACCACTACAGATGGGGGGCTTGGGCATCAAACAACTCCAACCAATGAACGCAGCCCTCTTATCGAAATGGGGTTGGAGATTTAGCACCGAGAAGGAACAGCTTTGGTTCAATTTGATTGAGAAAAAATACGGCCCTTCCCCTTCTATATGGTTTCCTGAACATGTGAAAATAACCTATAGCCATTCCTGTTTGAGACCGATCACTATGTGATGCTCATCAACCAGATCACTTGCCTCTTTAGCCATCCATGAGGGCTCTCAAGTGTCCTTCTGGCACGATTGTTGGATTGGTCACCGCACTCTCAACGAAGTCGCTCCTACCCTCTACAAAATTTCCTCCAATAAAAATAGATCAATCTTCAACTTCATCACGGAAACTCCTTCGGATACCGAATGGAATCTCCTTTTCAACAGGGACGTACGTCAACAAGAGCTTCAACAACGGCCACCCTCCTACAACTCATAGGAACCTCGCCGCCTACTTTGGACACAGCACATGATTCTTTCAAGTGGGCTCTTACAACCTCGGGCTCTTTCACGGTGAAGTCCACCTACGATCACCTTGTGAACTCTTTGGTAGGAGACTTTCCAAAAAGGCTAATGTGGAATCCAAAAATCTCATCAAAGATTAGCTTCTTCATGTGGACCGCGTATCTCAACAAAATTCTTACAATCGATAATCTGAAAAAATGCGGTAACCACATGGCTAATGCTTGTTACTCATGTCTTCGCGCCGAAGAGTCTACCGATCATTTACTCACACACTGTCAATACTCCCATGTAATTTGGCTGGAAATCCTCCCTCACAGTGGATGGTGCCGGCCCTTCCCGGACACCTTCGCCAACCTAATCCATGGATGGGTTAGTAAAGGATTGTCACATGTTGGGAAGATTTTCTGGAGCTTTATCCCAACAGCAATATCATGGTCAATATGGAACGAGCGTAATCGTCGAATTTTTTATGGAAGAACATTGTCTTCCTATGACCTGAACATTCAAATCAAAACTTTACTGCATTTTTTGGTCTCAAACACATACCGAGACTTCAAAACACATTTAGATATTTGTGTTTTCAGCTGGGACTCCCTTTTTGTATAGACACTTATTTAGGTTAGGCTGACCACTTTTGTAAATCTCTTGGTCCCAACCTGATGTTTCCTTCAGGAAAACCCCATTCTATTGGTTTTCTTGTTTTTGTAATTATTATCTTATGCAATTTACCTTATCATTCATGCTCAAAAAAAAAAAACTTGATGATGTTTCTTTGGTGCAGGGTATAGTTTCCACCGGTTATAATTTAGTGGGATGAGAAGTATTTTTTCTCTTTAATCTAAGTAATCAGAGCGCGTAGCAGAAGCAAGAATGTCGGAGAAGTTAATTGATATTTCAAAATCCCTAAGAGTAGGAACATTACAGTGCAGTTCAGAGCAGGAACATGAGATTCCAAAAACAAGAGTATTACCTCGATATCAAGATTTTAGTTAATTATAATCATCCATACCAAAAATTAACTCATTTTAAAATTTGTAAAAATAATATCCTAACTTATTCATCTCTAAATAGGCCCCACAAGCCATATAAGAATAACGATGTACACTCATTCCCTCCCATATATAAAAGTCGGATTTTGTTAGGGCACATGATAAACTTAGGTTTTGTGTTTTGATAGTTTCTTAAGGTTGTCTAAATAGACTGATTTTTGGATATGTATGTTATTTATAATATTTGGATCATATCTAAAAAAATCAGCTCAATCCGAGACCTCTAATACCTTCTAGCACCACAAATACTTAATTTTAACTTTAATAGTGTGAATGATTGGCTGACATTTAAAGTGATTTGTTTAGAGAGTTAGATATTTCTGATTAAGCTGATTTTTTGTGGACATCTTATAAATAATGATAATATTATGTCTACAAAAATTCAGCTGATTTGAAGACCTCTAACTAGCAAAAAAAAAAAAACTCTTTTCAAAAATAACCTTATTGTGTGCCCTAAGGGCACACGTTAACAGGACCCATAAAAGTTTATGATCGTCAGATTTGATGAGGATCCAAGCATAAATATAAGGCCAAAACAGTCGAACTATAATGAGCTTTAGTGGGTACAAAACTGTTCCAAGTGTCTACAAAAGTCTTTAATTACGACAAAGAATCCGGGATTTCTTCCGGAACCAGAACCTAATTCCATATCTAATACCCTAATTTGATATTATTATTAGTCATAAGAACCTAGATTAACTTCAACATTAAAAAACTCCATTAAAGAACAAAGATTAAACAAACGCCAAATCAAAATCCTGGTACACAATAACACTTATAATACCACATCCAACTCTTTCTACTCATCTGGCCCACCATGAATATGATCAATGGTCCCCACATCAACCACGTGGCAATAAATCAAGAAGACCGTATCAGGGTCACACTCAAATGGACCCCACCATGTCCCTTCAAACACAAACATCAACTCCATGTGTCAACAAATCCTACAAATAATTAAATAAAAATCTTAACTGCAACTTGCAAGATAATTCAAAAATTAATGGCCTTATCAGATAAGGAAGACCTAAAAGCCTTTCCACATCTTCCACGTCACTATTGTGATCAGAAGAAAAAAAATTTAAAATTTTCCAGATTTGATAAAACCAGGGAAGTTTGATGTAACCCTGGCCATCGTTTTGGTTCTGGTGATGGGTTAATAAATA
>MVGT01001041.1:190972-211024 GCA_002174775.1 Macleaya cordata | reverse complement strand
TCAGTTCCCCTGTTTTGCTTTGCATGAAGAAAGAAAAATTATCTTTGAAGCTTGCTTAATCAAAAGCAGTACAGTCGGCCAAAAAATTCTTCCAAAACCCTAAACGACAGCAGAAAGTTCCCAAAATGGGGAAATTTTGAGGTTGGAACAAATAAAGAAGATATATTTTGACCTAAATTAGAGCAAGATGTATCCATCACTGCAAGTTTGCAAGTTGGGTTCCCATGTTTTGAGACAACATTCAAAACAAAAATACAAATGAAACAAGCAAGCAATTAGATATCTCATCAGATGTTCATAGATTCTATAAAATTATATGAGAACCTTGAAACAGATTTGATAATTTGACATGTGAACTGAAATTTCTTTGAATTTATATAACATGGGAGAAAACCCATGAAACAGATCAGTAGTAGATAATTTTGAACAAAGAGAAAAAGGGTCGAGTCAGATTACAGAGAACATTTGAAGGGTGAGAAGAAAAAAATGCCCAATGATACTAACCCCATGTAACAGATCATAGAAGACATGAAGGGAAATTGGTAATCAAATTCATAAAAAATGAGAACCCATAAGACAGATTGCAGAAAAAATATATTACATTACATTAATTGATTACAAGAAGGGAGTCCCAAATTTTCACATATAGAGATCAGATATTAGGATTAAAAAGACAACAAAATAAGAGCAAAATGAGAGATAAGATAGGTCTGCAATTCATCTAAGTGCAGACCTAAGAGATACATCTTGTCTTCTGTACAAGTTTGCATTTCTTCTGGTACTTCCATGAACTTCACATCAACAAAAACAAAAAAAGAACCCCCCAAAATAGGAACCCCTCCTCTTCACTTACCCACAAAAGCATCAAATATTCACATTCTTCACCACCACCACCACCCCCTTCATAGTCATCTTTCTTCTTCTCCATCTCTTTTGCTATTCACAATCAGAAAAATTAGGGTTTCAGATGAACCCACAAAATAACATTTTTTAGCCAAAAAAATCTTATAAGAAAAGAAGAAAAACGTAACCCCAGAACATTACTTTCACTTCACCAGCTCTGAAACCCATCCAACATCTGGAGCCGGAGCTGGTGAGTCAACTCGCTCAACTCGTTCGAGCGAGTTCTCCTTGCTAAGCTTCTCATAGATTTTTGAACGCAGATTTCTTCCCGATTCCACCCTCTCCATTGCTGGTTCCTCTTCGAGAGAAGTGCACCGATCCCAAAAGTCCAAGTACCCGATTCCAGAACGGGTCGGGGTCCGAGTTGGAGTTGTAGGCAAGCTACTAAAACCGGGACGAAGTGTAGAAGCAGAAGTACCCCTAGGTGAACAAAACCCAGAACCGATCTGAACACCACCCCAAGAAGGTGGTGAAGATTTGACCTTGTTAAGCTGCAAATTACGAAGAGATAGAACCATTTCGTTGACCGAGTTTGACCCAACAGGACGATTCAGACTAGGACAGTTAGGAGACATGGGTGGTGAATCAGACGTAGGAGAAATCGGTGGAGAAATCAGTGTTGAAGTAGGAGATGAAAGCATAGACGCCCCATTACCAAAATACGAGTCAAGAGCGACTCGAAGCGGTGACCCATCGTAACTCGGAGGCGACTCAGCCGTCCTAGGGCTCTGCTGAGGCAAAACTCGTAGCTGTTCAGGAGTATGAGCAAAGAAACAAACACGACGACGGCAACTAGTTCCATCCTTACAAGGCTGCGTACGATAGCGTGCTGGGTGTAACCAACACTCAAATACGCCGTGTGCGTACTCACAGGTATCACCTCTTTTACAGTTACCTTTACGAAAATCAGGACAAGCAGTACCTGAGTAATGAAACTTACGTGGATCCCTCCGGCGAGCTTTCTCTCCGGGATGAGCGTACGGACACTCCGTCCAGTCGTGAGAACGACCACGGGCACACCGGCGAACTTTAAACTCGTACATACGAAACTCATCACAGGAGTAAGCATCCACCGGAATATCAGATTCTCGGCCCGATATATCGGAATCAGAATCGATATCGTTCGACGGAAGATAACGCTGTAAAGCAGATAAAGCCTCACCGATAAGCAATGGAGAGTAATCACCGCCACCACCTCCAACTCCACCGCCGCCTCCTCCTCCGGTGGCATTTCCATTTACACCACTGACAGGGAGGGGATAACCCATCCCAGCCGTTGAATCATCAAATAGAGACCATGGAGGAACATGAACCGTCGGATGATTTTGTTGATTTCCTTCTCCGATCATCATCATCATCATTTTCTAATTCTTTGTCTAGACTTCAGACATCAAACACTTCTAGGAGGGTCTCTTGAATATAAACCTTTCAACAGAGGTGCTTTACTTAACCATGGTTAAGTTTATAAAGTTTTAAAAACTAATCATGGTTAAGTTAAAAAAAGAAAACTCTACGGACTGACGCTACTCCACTCGGGGTTAAAAAATTCTTTCAAAATTTAAGGCGGTGGATAATTATCGCGATAAATCGGGGAAGAGAATCGCGAAAACTAGGGTTTTAGAGATTTTTGGGCGGGAAAGAAGAGTGTTTTTACTGAGAGTTGTACACGTGTACGATTAAGATGGGGTGGCAGCCATGCGTTTTTTAACTAGGGACTGACTATGTGAGATGATGACACGTAGAAAAGTTTTTGTCAGAAGTGGGCCCATATAAAATGGTGAGTAACTTAGTTATATTACATCTGGCGGATTAGTAAATGAGAAGTTACCCTACACCTGTCGGTTTTGAACCTGCTAGAGGTAGCGGCCCGTTAAAGGCGGGGCACGTCAATACCTTTTTTTTTATCAATTGACGGTTCGATTTTTATGGGGTGACTAATTGAATCGTATTCCACAAACGGCTTAGTTTAGAAATGTAACGTTTTATTTTTCTAACGTGCGCTTTTAACGTGGCAAGGAAATTGGAATTGTAGCGTTCGAATTTTTTTTTGTATTTAATTTTATGTTTACAAATGTTACATAATAAAATAATTAAATTTTTACCCATAAATTATATGTGAAATGACCACAAGAGCCTCTGAGCTTCATAAATTACTCTTTGCATAATGTTATTTTTTTTGGATTGGGGGCAAGAGATATAGCCACTTGTCACCCCCACTAAACGTGGAGCACTCTAGTTTTCCAGCTAGCGTCGTACACCAGCTTCTTTTGTACGGTTGTACCCTATTTTA
The DNA here is from genome assembly GCA_002174775.1 of Macleaya cordata. NCBI lineage: Eukaryota > Viridiplantae > Streptophyta > Magnoliopsida > Ranunculales > Papaveraceae > Macleaya > Macleaya cordata. Next base: position 207,831 of record MVGT01001041.1, on the reverse strand, counting down.
ATTATCCGGTTCTTAACAAACTCGGGTTTCCTTACTCGGCGAGGATATATAGCCCCTACAAAACCCCTTGGCACCGACATGAAATGCATTTGAATGCTGCTTTTTTGTAGATGGTGAAAAGAACGAAGTTACATGAAATTAGCCGTTGTAAAATTTTTAACCTCAAATCTATCCGTTCTAATTTAACGGTCAAAATAAAAGTTGGAAATTTGTAAATTTTAGAAAGACTAATTTGAGGGGTTATAAGAGCATCTCCAATGCAATGTGGATGTGGTAAAATAAGACTGCCACATAGAAAAAATACACATTTCTCAAAAAAAACTCATCAAATATTAATGTAAAGACACACTTTTAAACTGAGTTGGCAGTGGAATGGAATGTTATTGGTGGAATGGATGTGAAAAACAGTGTCTTTCCATTCCACCAATAGCATTCCATTTCATTGCCAACTCAACTTAAAATTGTATGTTCACATTAGCATTTGAAGAGTTTTTTATGGAAAGATGTGTATTTTTCTTATGTGGTAGTCTTATTTTACCACATCCACATTGCATTGGAGATGCTCTAAGTTTTAGAACGAGTTGATTTTTCAGTATAATGATATACATATTGAAAAGAACATTTTTAAAAAAAATTAGGTACTAGATGCATTACATGTGGGCCTCCTAAGCAGGGGGATATATAACATCCCTCCTTATTTAGTTAATTATTTGCATGAATTCCTCAAAAGAAAGTTAAATAACTACAACTAACTATGTTTTATGTTTTAGAAGATGAATTAATGCTCAAGTTAAAACAAGGTAGAGAAATATATTGCAAAGGGCAGGTGGTGGGTTGAGGAGCACAGTAAAACCTCCAAAAACATAAAGCAATGCCAGAAAGTTTTAGGGGTAGTTATCGGTTGGTGTCCGATCTAATTTGGCCATCCACCACCGACCAAATTAGGTCAATTTTTTATTTTTTCATTCACCACCAATTCGAACTCTAATTAGATCAGTTGCAAAAGGTCAACAATTTACAACGATAACTTATAAACCCGCCTGAAATACTAATTTATTGCGACGAAATGCTGAAATATCGTCGCAAAAGATCGACATTTAGTGATGGTATTGTAAAACTGTTGCTAAAAATGTCGCAAAAGGCCTCCGTTTTTGTAGTGTGCTTTTTCTCCTAAAATCGTTCACAATTTACAATATTATTTTACGTTTAGGAACTTAAAAGTGCAACTTGCATCCATCTTTAAAAAAAAATTCTTATATATTTATAACTATTTTTAGCACTTAATATCATGACCTGCACTTTTTATTTTTTTAAGAGAAAATGATAAGGTTGTTAAATAAGATATAGTAGAAGAGGATAAGTGGTTTTTGGGAAAGAGGAAACTCGGTAGAAAAAAAAAAAAGTTGTACCCATTGAGGCTTTTATTTAGAACTTAGAAGGAAATGAAAGTGCAAGAATAGGACTAGGATTTTTACGAAGAGTGTATGGATTAAAATATTTAAGGTTTGGGTCCTTTGTTTTTTTTTCACTTTTTGTTTTTAAAAATTAAAAGTTATAAAATTTAAACATTATAATTATAAATATATTAAGTATTTACTGTTGGAAAAATTGTAGGGACAGTAAAGAAAACTAGAACGATTCAAGAACTCCAAGGCACGTAAACGCTATCTTTCAAACAATATTTCACCCCTATAATTGCACCAGGGTATAAGAAATATGTTTTCAGGATACAATGGAGTCTAACCGTAGGATTTGTGAGTTCGAATGTGCAAGATTCGATCACAACTCAAGAACAATCTTTTTGATCTCTGATAATGCCAAAATACTCTAACTATGCTTTGGTTTTCTTAGGATTTCGAAGTGTATTGAGAATGGCCAAGAAACCATGTATTTATAGCCTTGGAGGCACCATTTCGGAGTGAAAATGGTGACTTTTCTGAACTGGTGCGAGGGGGTATCGATACCCACTGAATGGGTATCGATACTCATTCAAAAACGACTCCAGATCACCTTGGTATCGATACCCACTGAATGGGTATCGATACAGGCGTGAACTGGACACTACCAGTCGCACCCCTTCAGCAGGTATCGATACTGACTTAGTCAGTATCGATACTAGCCTCATCTGTTGGCTTGTATCGATACCAACCTTATTGGTATCGATACTACAGTGACACCATCTCATTTTTGGAAAAGATTAAGGCTCCAATAGCTCCTAGCGACGATGCGCACGTGCGAAGTGCAAAGTGCGCCACAAAAGCGCCCAATGCGCCCTAAACGCCCAATCGCCCTTTCGCACACGCACGTGCGCGTGCGCGTGCGCGTGTGCGGTGGTGCTTTGCACCACCTTATCAATTCCAATGAGGACCCAACACTTAAAAGATAAACTCTAATAAGTGTAATCACTTATAAACCTCAACATTCCACATCTCCCAAGCAATGTGGGACTAAACCAAAGAAGGACTAAACCAAAGAAGAGTTAAAGCTACAAACCCACCCAAAACTATTTTGGAAATTTTACAACATTTACTAAAATAAAATGTACACCTATATTATTCGGTTGTTCGATTTAATCGGTTTTTAGAATAACCCATCTAGCAATCAATTCAATACGATCGGTTTTTAGGAATTTAAATCGAACCAATCCGGCTAGCTAATTTAAATGGTTAAAATCATGTTGGATTAGTTTGGATTGGTCGATTCGGTCTACATCTGCCCACTTCCAGAAAGCTTACACACACAAACACACCGCACAAAATTATTAATAGGATCCCCCACACGCGGTGCGTGTGTTGAGTTGGCAACCCCCCCAAAATCCACTTTACCCGCTCACAAGTCCTACACGCGTAATAATAAAGTAGGTATTAGGTGGGTACCGTTGGAGAGGACCAATTCGGATCATATTTACATTCAACCCTTGGATCATATCTATGTAGTCTCACAAATCAGTGTAAGTAGATTGTAAGAATAAAGCGGTTATTAGGTGGGCCCAATTGGAGACGACTCATGGGCAGATATGATCTAAACGTTGAAAGATCTTAATCATAAAAAATTATCAATTGGATCAACTTCATGTATCACCCACTTGCATGTAAGTAAAATGTAACAATAAAAGTGCGTATTAAGTGGGCCCACATGGAGACGAACCATGCGTTGATGTGATCTGAACGATGAGGAGATCTACATGACATAAAATCAGCCCTTATATCAATTCTAGGCTAGCCTTATTAGTGAATGCAGTGGAGCGTAAGAATAAGACATGAAGAAAATATATAAAACTTGTGGCGTGGAATTTATAAAAATGGGGTGGAAGAAGTGAAAAGGAAAAAAAAAAAAAAGAAGGGAAAGACGAATAGACTGTGACATTGCGGCTCAGTTCGTCTCCATCCAAGCCCCTTATATATTTAAAGATGGGTCAAACCTACGTGGCAATGCTACAGCTATAAGTTTTGAATCCAAAACCTATCGTGTCATAGAGAAGAACGCCAATGCCAACCAATCAGATAAGCTTTATTTTGTAAGAATATGACAAATTCCTCTAAATATTTGTTATTAGATGACATCATCAATCATCTACAAACGCATGATAAACCATAAATTTTCGCATTTGCGAATATTTACGGTGTACCAAGCAGGGCGTTAGTAGGTATTTGGCAACACAATAAGTAGTTACTTTTCGATATGGGTCAATCCATTTAAGGGTGTATAAATGATCCAAGACTGATTATTTTTTATTAGAAGATCCTTCATATGATGTAGATATTTGAATCATTCAGGGATACGATCAACCATATTTGCTAGGGGCTGACAGGAGGATGGGTTAGAAATACTCAATCCCCTGACTCGTTTAGCCACGACATAAAATTTGCAGTGTCTAATTCTTGCAAATTTTATACTTGTTGAACTTATACATAGTGATTCATATACTTCGTGCGCAACCTATGGTTTTACATGAGATATTTCAATGGCTGATTTATTGTAACGATGATGATCATATTTAAAAACACACAAATTATACTAAAAATTTTCACCCCGAACAAATAGATTTTCCTATTTAAATTAATTTCAGCTTATAAACACGTTTATTTTGTCTTCCAACCAATAATTCTTGTTGTGACTAAAAATTTAAAATAATATGATTTTTGGGTAACAATAGCATATACTCTATACCATCAGAATACTTTCTCCAAAAAAAAATCATTCCTTAAATCGTCTACATGTAATATGTAAAGGGGATGTTATGCCCATTGTTAAATGTTGTGAAGCTTACAACAAGATGATCTAAAGATGGGACGAAGATCTTCTCATCGTATATATCATCCCCAAAAATAATTATATAGTAAATAAATCATCGTCGTTTAAACTCAACCTTTAGATCACCTTCATTAAGGCTCTACAATACATTGGGTACACATGGAATCGAACCAATAACTGTTTTTTTGTGAGAATGTCTTCATAACCGTATATATCATTTTCATAAAAAAAATAATTTATTTAAAGACATCCATCAAAAGTTGATTGAAAAATCAATCGTTCATTATTCAATTAAAAAATGGTTTTATTACTGTTTATTTCCGAACAATTTTTGATAGGGTTAAAAGTCATAGAAGTTATTTAGTTTTTGTGAGAATACCTTATATACAATGATAATAACAGTCTCATAAAAAATCAACCCTTGATTCGAGTTTATGTGGGCCCAACAAGTCAAAATCAATACGGGCACAGACATGACACATGGAAATGGGGACAAAGATCTCCTCCACCGTTAAGAATAAAATAGGTATAGGGAGTAAATATTCAGCCACTATCCACTACGGGTTCTCTAATTTCTTGACAGGCTTGTACAAGGGGTTTCTGGTTACCAATAGGAATACGCCATTTGTCACTTTACTTATAGATCAGATGCCAGCTGGTATTTTCTGAGTATAACTCAATAAAAAATCATCAAATCCGTATAAAAAGAAACGATTCGTTGTACAATATATCTGTACCTCCAAAAAAGAAACAATAGTCCTTCCGTAAACTCCAAACTTTTACAAGGTTATTTTTGTCATTATTGAGTCCACGTATGCACGTAGATCACGTGATGTCCACCGGATAAGTGCCAAGTGGGTAAAAACCGCTGCATTGAAGAAAGTGGAAGACACATGACCACATGAGGCTCTAAAATCCGAGAACCCGATTCGACCCGTTTCGAATACGACAAAAAACCCAACGAGACACGCCGACGAGAAAACCCGCGATACTAACCAAAAACAGAGAAAAAAGTTGAGAAATTCTAAATCCCCTCCCCCCATGTGGGCCATAAATGTGAAACTGTACGGCTACTTTCCACGTGTCATCCATTCACGTGATGATAGCCACCCTACGCACCTCTGACGGCACACGTGTCCCATGGCGCTTTCAAAATGTAGGTGTGACACGCCTGCTCCTTACATGACTCTCATAACCTCAATTTTACGACGCGTGGCACACCTTTGCATGGCTTTTTGTCTCGAGATTCGCGTGAATTTTTGACTCATTTTGCTTTTTTTTTTTTTTGGTTTTGGACCCTTTTGGAGTCTTGGATATTATCCAAAGAAGCTGATATTGGAATAATGGATTTTGTTTTTCTTTTTGAATCCTGGAATGGAAGAGAAATAGGGTTTGTTTTGTTCTTATTCTAGGGTTTGTAGTAATTTGGTAATGTTTGAAGGTTGAAGCTGATTTTAGTAACCAAACACCTAGTAAACTGGAAAGTTGTTGGGAGGTGTATTTATTGGGTAGAGTTCGAGGAAGCAAAAAGTTGGTTTTACCAAGATTTCTTTTTCTTTAAGACATTGTACAATGGTACAATTGTACTCGAGAAAGTTAGGGATGCGTTTGGTTGGTTCTCCAAGGAGTTTTTTACCTTTTGCATTTTCAACTAGGGGATAAAATGTGCATTTTCTATTTTGTGAACGTGGTGTTTATATAATATACAAATTAAACCAAAGGATGAGGTCTAGAGTTCAATTATTTTTGATGGCCATTCTTATAATAAGATTTCACCCAACTTATCTGTAGATAAGGAGGTCTGCCACATCCTAAGAACTAGTCGGGGGCTTTAAGAAACCTAGATACCCTAGATCTCATATTTTGAAAGGCTGATGCAAATAAAGACTAGTAAAATAGTTTAACTGATAAAATTTGTTGCTATTTAAATTTTTTGAGAGTGATTGCTATTTAAATACTTTTTGATGTCGATGTTTTATCCTCTAATGTTTGTAATTAAGTTGGTGATCTCCTTCTCTGAATTGCACTAATAGCGTAGTGTCTTCTAGCTTTTGATTGGTATGGCTCGCCAAACAGGCCCTAACTTGACCTCTCTTTCAAACGGGTAAAGCTATGTTTGGGATTGTCAACCCACCAAAAATGGGGTTGGCTTTTGTATCCTGCGAGCCAAGCCACGAACCTTCCTAAGCATGTTTTAATTAGGATTTTATGGTTTGTTTAGATGATGAATTTTAAGTAGAAATTTTGTGGGTACTAGAGATTTGGTAGAAAGCTAGTTAAAAATTATGTTATATATCTAACTAACTTTCCACCAAATCCCTAGTCCGTATTAAATCCCTACTTAAAATTCTATTAAAATTCTCAATACAAATAAACCATTAATAAAATCCTTTTTGATTCCATTCAGTCTCTCTTCGTAAAATCTTATCAAACGAGAAAAGTTTTCATTTTTTAAACAAAACAAGCACTTCAATAGACAGGAGAAATCCCACTAACATAACCTGAGTTACAAGCGAGCTGGGCTATACTAGAGTTTTGACTACTATCATACCAAGTTCATTCACTCTCTTAATTAAAACCCATGTTATAAAAATCAAAGAATTTGAGAAACCTAATATAAATAAGATTATTAGGGTTAGGATTAAAGTTACAAAGGTTAAGACTAGTGTTGAGGAAATTGATTTGTCGACTTTCTAACTAGACAACCCACCAACTTTAACCCTAATCCTAACCCATTGTTAGGTTTAATTAAGCAAGGGATAATAGAGTACAATGAGACTAATAAAGGGTGGTCAGAGATTGAGAGCAACAAATAGTTGGTCACGTAGGGATGTGGATTTGTTAAAGAGTTGGTTCAATAAGAGTAGTAATAAATAGACAAGGAGAATTGGTTGGTTTTAATAAGTTTTTAGGTTTGTACGCTTCTCGATCATTTAGTGCTCTCTATGTCGATGATCTACCCCTCTATGGTCTGGTCTGGTCTGGTCTGTTGGTGGTTACTTAATTATGTATGTTTTCATTTCATTTGCAGGTGCATTTGTAGTCGACGCATGTCAAACGCCTCAACATGGCATTTTTTGGTTTGAAAATCACGCAAGGGGAGGTGGGGTACTACTGCCCTGTTCTTGGATTTGGTCCTCAAGTTGTAGGGCACTTTTCTTTTTCTTTTTTTAGATATGGGGATATTGCTCAAAGTAGAAATATATGGCTTAGAAACACCGTCACTATGAGTGAGTGAGGATTGAGCACATAAATTGTCACTATCATATGAAAGTCACTCTATATGTTATTGCGAAGAGAAAGTTGCCTCATAACGACGAAGAGAACACTTCAAACAGATACCTACACACACATATATATATATATATTACATTGATCGCACTCAATAGTAATACCACAATCAAAGAGTTTTGATCTCAAGATTTCTAAGTTATAAGGAGGGCTACCAACCAACCAAGCAAGCAGTTGTTGACAGTGTCGGGGCACATACCCACCAAAGCCCAAACATGTGCTTCTTAAAATATTGAGAATAGTTTTTAGATTAAATATCCAATATGTACCTGCTAATTTAGCTAGTAAAATATGTTGATGTTTTATTAGTCATGTGTCTACGTCATGTCATTGTAACTTGGGCAATAATCTCATCTACCGAAAAAAAAATATATNGAATAAGCAGCCGACACCATTCAAATGGTGTTGGAAAATTTAAAAGAATCACTAGCAGTTTGTTTTTTAGTCATAAAAAAATATATACTATTTTATTTTTCGATATTAATTTTTGAATTACTTTAATTGAAATCAATTTATAGGATTTTTTTTATAGATGTTGCTAATGCTGCAAATAGTATTTGGAAATATGGCTATCAACAAATGCAGGAAAAGACACTATTATAGACAAAAGAAAGAGCATAACCATGGTGGAAGAAGGACGCCACCACAAATGAAGAGAAACCACTGAATTAATAATTTGCCAAACCTATAAATATATAAAGTATTAGATTTGAATCACCAACCTCCTCCTGTGCCATAACTTTTTTTAATACTAAACACAATAGATTAAAATCAAACACGATCATAGTCTGACTCTAACAAGTCTACAGAAAGCTGAGAAATAGAAACTACAGATATGTAATAGTATTGTGCCATAACTGTTGCAAAGAATTAGAACATGTCGAGGATGTTTATATTTTGGGAGGAACTATAGATATGAAAAAGACCAAACGCACCCTAAAGTCGTCCTTTTTTGCTATTTATGAAAGCAACGTTTCTCAGTGACTGTCAACATTGGTGAAGATTTAGAGAATCCAATGGCACGTTATATACTTATTCTGAAAGTGAAAAAATAGCCTCATCTAATTGAAAAATATACAGTTGCATGGACCCCACTTAATAAATATACCTACACCTGGGGAGGTCATAAGGAAAGAAAAATATGTACAACACAAAAAAAAAAAAGGTCAGTCAAAGAGATGACCATAGCTTAGCACTGTATTTTGACACGTGGAATAACTAATGGTTGTGATTAATCCTTAGATATCGAATAGAAAATATCTGTGTTAGATCAAAATTCAAACTCATTGAACTCAAAATAATCATCTCAATTACCATCTAGTGTTTGATCTTTGACAATTGTAGGAGTTATGAAAATTATCTTTATCATGATTCACATCATTTTAATATCTGAAACCCTAATAGAATTTATGTAATTTATTAGTTAATATTTTGTGGGATTAAAAGTTTAAAGAAGATGTTATTTTATAGGTCAATAAGGGGTAATTCCATCTAATAGATTTCTTTGACCTCCAAAGAATTAATTCCGCTGAAGTGGTGAAAATGAACCTATTTCCACCGAGCAAACATAGCCTCATTCGAAACTATTTTTCCTTGGCCTTACTTATCTCAACTGCCCTCATTCATAAGTTTGACCTGCATTGACTTTTTATATAACGTTTGACCTGTATTGACCGTGGTCTGAGTTCTAAAACCTTTAGGTGAATTATTATTTACTGTGCCAATCCGGGTTTGCCCGGATGGTTAGGCATCCCCTATGGGGGATGGTCTTAAGTTCAAGCCTTTGGGCTCCTCATGTAATTGTTTAAACTATCAAAAATAAGAATTATTATTTAGTGTTAAGATTATTTCTTGCTTCTAGTGGGATACAAATCTGATTTGGGCTGAAGAAAAAAATCCAAACATGTGTCTAACCCTAAGAAGCACAGACATAGCGAGGGGATACGGATACAGACACGGCGCGAGTTTTTTTTTTCCTTAAAATTTCAACTAAAAATAAGACACCACAAGAACACAACATAGACATGGCACCTTTAGAAGAGTGTCCGTGCTTCTTAGGTCTAACCCAATTTTATTTCAACAGTGCTACACCGACAAAAAAATGTCCCAAGACTGGACATTAAAAAATCCATAATATTTGTTGCATTTTCATGCATATCCCACAATTCACAGTTGTATGTACAAAATCATAAGATTCGTGAATTTTTTTTGTCCAAGTTGCAACATAAATATAGCTTTTTTAATTTTATTTAGGTCTTTTTTCGTCTCCATTTTTTTTGATACACTAAAGTTCAAACAAGAAAGAATGAAACTACAGAGTAGTACTGTAGGGAAGAGCGCTCACCACAAGGTCTTCAAACAGGAATTAAGAAAAAGAAAGTTCCTAAATTCAAATTAAATTAGATATATATCAAGACAAACAAACCTATATTTATCTGTTGAAAAGAAAAAAAAATTTGCTAGAGGTATCAAAATTGGACAAAAGAAGCTTACAAAGTGGTGCAACAAGTGAATTAGGATTGCAAGTTTAAAACTTCTTCTCGGCTTCTGAATGGCTATATAATGTTTTTTTCGTTTTGCATTTCAATTGCTACATCAAACATAAAATTTTTTAGGCTGTCGAACTTTACTAAAAAAACATATTAGGGTTTTGTGCTAAAAGATTTTCCTATTGAATATGTGTAATCAAGTGCACGTATGCCAAGCATGATATATGAAGACTCTTATTTTGAGGTTAAAAATAGTGGTGGGCCACAAAAAATTCATCTAAACATAAAGTTAAACATAACAAAGATTAAATTTGTTGTCAAACAAGGAATAATGAACCTTTCAACCTAAAAAATCTTCTAAAGATGATGTTGAAATGAGGAAAAACAATGACAGGCAATGTTGAAAACCCTTAAAAACCTAGTCATGATGGGTTAATGTCATTTTAGAATGTCACTACTCTTCCTATTTGATATTCTTTCTTTTATGATAAGCTATGGCTATTAGATTAGATATATCTATGGGTAGATAGAAAGTTGTTCACTTAGTCTTCTAGTTATGTTTTATTATTATTATTATTTTTCCTTTGGTTTTTGGACAATATTTTTTTTTATTAATCTGAAATGCGGTCATAATTTAAATTTACTCTTCTATTATTATTATTATTATTATTATTATTATTATTATTATTATTATTATTATTATTATTATTATTATTATTATTATTATTAGCAACTGGTTAGTACANTATTATTATTATTATTATTATTATTATTATTATTATTATTATTATTATTATTATTATTATTATTATTATTATTATTAGCAACTGGTTAGTACATATCTATAGGTACAAAATTCTGTATTAATATAAATATATAAAGGCAAAACATGGAAATCAAACTTTTTAAGATACAATGAAAAAAAGACATAAAAAAGCCCAAAAAAGACCTAAAGAGCCTAGAGGTGGAAAAACCTAACCCAATCTTCAACTCTACCCTAATTCAATCCGCTAATCTCTAACTTAGCTAACTCAACTTGTTAGCTAAACAAGTTAGGGTTAGAGTTAATGTTATAAAAATTTAACCGGTCATCGAACTGAAATTTTTCAAAACTAGTTGGACTTAAGTTCGATTCGGTTGGACCGGTTCTATTTATTAAATAATTTTATAAATAAAAAATTTCAAAAAAAAAATATAGAAAATCTTATAGGTTAAAAACAAAAAAATATGGATAAATAGTCATTATCATTAACATAATTGTCTTCAATTTCCAAAGTTGAGTAGGAATTCCTTCATTATTTAAAAGACTAAAACTAATATCTTGATTTTAGTACGTTTTTCACTTTTTAAAATAAAAAAAAACTTGCAAAACCGGGTTTATGAAAGAGCCGATTGACCCGGCTCGGTGGTTCGACCATCAATTCCAATCAAGCCGCCGGTTCACAAATCCAAACCGGTTTGACCTAGACCAAATCGAAAAACACAAAATTCTGGTTGGACCTAAGTCGGACCACCGGTCCTGTCCAATTTTGATAACATTGGTGAGAGTTGAACATTTCTGAATCATTACCCTTTCAACTTTATTAGAGATAAGGTTGACTTTGACTCGTTTCCTTATTTTATATAAAAATATTAAAATTAAAATCTGATAATTTTAACCAGCCAACCTAACCTGCATAGACTCGACTCCAACCCGACGGGTTGGGAGTCCTATATGACAAAACACTACAGTTCTACCAAATAATGGCGTGAAATGGGATTTACGCTGATAGAAAGTGATTGTATGGGTGGGGTCCCCTGGTAGCTATCCAGGTGGGCCCACTATCATCTAATTAGTTTACTACATCTTCTAATCTGTTTAAATATATCTCCATAAACCATCGTTGACGTTTTCATTTTAATTTTAATCTTTTTTTTTTTTCTGTTGTTTTTTTCCTGTCTTTTTTTTTTTAACAAAATAATTTGTTGTGTTGTTTTCGTCGCCGAAATCCCCATGGTATTAGACCCGTCGCGATTATTTTAATTCGTTTTACAGTTAAAACAAATGGCGCCTTACATTATTTGTTAGGATCCTAGGAATTAATGTTTTACGTTTCGACAGTTTTTTTTTTGACAAACATTTTCAACCATTAATTTTAATCATCCGGCGATTGTTAATTAATTATTAAATAATTTTGCTGACGTCATAAATAAAAGGGCAACTCTCATAAATCTTAAATTAAAATCAAGGGTCAGAATTTCTTTTTGTCAGGCAAGCAGAGATGGAACTAGGAATTTATAATGGGGAGGATTAGTAGAAAGCCTTTTTAGCAATCATCCGTTCAATTCACGTTTTATATCCGAATTTTTATAAAAAAAAAAAAATTTAACATCGATTTCAACTCTCATATTTTTCAATATACATTAGATTAAATAAGTATATTGTATTATTCACATTTTGAAATCTCTATCCCCATCAAGAGTTCGTTGGAAATTAACGATGAAATGGACATTGTTCTTACCACTAATTTCAAGCTAACTATTGCTGGGTTAGAGATTTTATGCTAATTTTTTGTAAGGATGTGATTTCCATACTAAGGAGAATATCTACTAAAAATTAGTTCATTCTAAAATCTCTCCCCCTATAAGTGATTGAAAATCAAGGATGGAATAGGAATTATTTTTAGTGTTGATTTCTGGACTAAATTTTGATAAGTTAGATGTTATAGAACGGGGTTAATTTTTGGTGATGATGAAAATGTATACTGCTTCGATAAATAAATTAGTAACTCATTCTAAATGATTAATTAGCATACTAATAATCTTTTTTAGTAATTAAATACTAATTATTGTTTGACATTTTTTCTAAATCACAGCTACACTTGATAAAAATTACATAAATTCAAGTAAGATACGCATTGTTCGATTTGAGTTAGAGAGATACCCTCTATTAGAATGATACAAAGGGTAGTTGAGTATTTAAGTGAGGAAGAAACGCTACAATTAGTATTATAATCTATAAACTATTATATAATATATATAATTTATGCATTCAAATTGCCTTGGGCTATAGACCTTGTAGTCCCAAAATTATGTGCACTCAATAGGTAAATTCCTAGGTAAAATATTTTTTTTACAAAAATCCATCTGGGGCTGAAGTCCCCCTAGCCCAAGGGTAGTTCCGTCCCTACAGGCAAGGGATCCTAGGATCGCCCAAACCATATCTTCCTATCTATTAATGCGCCTAAGAGGCTTGAATTTGAGTCGAGGAGCTATGATGGCTTTGCATGCTATTTTTTATTTTTCAAAAAATGCTCCTCTACTTTTATATTTATTTCCATAATGTTCTGGTATATAATATTAATCATGTCATGCCCCTTTATTTCTATAATAATTACACTCTGTTTACGTCTAACATTGTTAATACATGAAGTTGATCTAAGAATTAATTTTTTCGGTCGATGATTTTCACCTCATAATGCACCGCATTATTTACATTAATAACTCAAAACTCCTTTTACACAAAAAATACCGGTTATGTCCTGTAATATTATTTATTTATTTATACTTTAGTTTACATTTCCTAGTGGAATGGTATGCGACAACATGCATAGCGCGTTTAGATATCTAACCCACAAGTGGAGGCTCTTTATATGTAATCTTTTTTGGAATGAATTATTATTATAAGATAATCGTCATGGTCAGGTTAGGTTATTTGTTTTACATGTGAGGCCCACCTCATTTGGCTACATGTTTCTTGGAGAGAATTGTAGACCGTCCATTTCAGAATTGATGGGTATTTTATAGTTTTTTTTTTGTCCTATAAATATTTTTCCAGGCTTCAATAGGGAAATATCTAAGGTTTTCACTTTCCATGACCAAAAAAAAGCGACAAGATCATTGTTTTTAACCCATTGGATATTTGGATGAGAGAATGAGCAGCAAAAGTTACCATGGGCCATCTTTTCTTAATGATATGGATTATGGACTAGTCCTCTTCCAGTGATTATAATTATTGTGCACCATCTTTTTGGGTGGGAGTCGTCCTACCCATATATAGGCCATAGTTTGTATACAATTTTAGAAATTTTTTTTTACCCAATTAAAAAAATAAAAGGCATAAATATTAAGAGAGAGCGTCATAAAGAAAATTGTCGTTAACGACGCATAAATTATCACTAACAATAACTAAAAGGAAAGCCTTATAAACGAGAAAAATAAACACTAATTAAGACAAAGAAAATTAAGAGAAAGTATTAACTTATGAGAATCAAAAGATCAATTACTACCCAATACTCCTAGATAAAAAAAAGTTTTGGTCTCGCTTGTAGTTGCAAAACACCACTAGTTTGTTTGAAAGAAAAATCAAAAATCTGAAAGTGATTAATTTGGTACATCATTAGAAACACATTGCATTTTACAAAATTTTGGTTTTTTACAACATTGTTAAATATGTAAAATGTTGCATGAATTTGTATTTCTAATTTTTTAGAAAAAAAAGACATTTTTCTAACCTCAACACCCTTAAGACATTTTTTGTTGGAGCATACTAAAACCTTGCTTATGGAGAGTGTTTAAAAACAATAATACATTTTGGACCGACCATTTTATAAAAGTGGTGCCTGATGCTTATGTGGTAGGATGAGACTCACCAATTTCTTCTTCTCAAAAGTATTTTAAAAGGGTTTCCAACCTACATGGCAGTGGAACCGACCATGCCACATAAGAATTAGGCACCACTTTTTTAAAATGGTCAGTCTAAACAATACTATACTAGTTTAAAACATGGCCATTATAACAATGCCTTGTTGCACCATGTTTTTACAGGTTCGCATGGAGATGATTTAAGAGCTAATTTTTTGTGAGGGTGTTATCCTCACTGTATATATCATTACATCTAAATATTAGCCTATTTTAAAACTTTTAACCCTCTCAAATTATCTCTTAAACACATAAGTAAAATTTTAACATCTTTCTTAGGAAAACTCTATTGGGGGTTGTTAAACAGCTTGATCAAGTAGTTTTCACCTTCTAGTGGAGTCTTTTAACATGTTAAAATGGATCTCTTTCCACTGAAATATAGATCCTTAGTGGAGAGCCGATCGGATGAGCGTGGCCCTCAATCGTTGAGCGGTAACTTTTTTATTTATTTATTCCTATTAAATAGTAAACTAACTTCTCTCACTTTTTTTTCCTATTTTTTCTCTTTTGAAAAAGCTAACAAACTATATCTCTCTCCTTTTTTTTTCTCTTTCTCCTCTATCTATTTTTTATTTTTTTAACCCCTTTTAAGGGATTACCACTAGAGCAAAAATACCTCTAGGGTTGGATATTAAAGGATCCATTTTTATATATCCTACTAATACTGGAATAGTAGCGTAATAAAACATGGTACAATATCACTCCCTATAATATATATGTATATATATATATATATATATTAAAAAAAAAAAAGAACTTGTGGATAATGTTATAATAGCACGATGGAGCAACTGTGCAAGTTGACATCTTGGGGTGGCTTGGACTCTACTCTAGTAATTTTAGATAAAATGCAAAGATCCTAATCTTACTTATTATAAATTTTATTTGTCAAGCTACCTACCTAGATCGTGCATTAGGAAGCCCCTAATTAAATAAGCAAGCACAAAGAAAACAAAATTAGGGGAAGGCGTGCCCTAAAAGCATAAGAGAAGAGACCATGCATATATAGTGATGGATTGTCAATTCTTATTATAAATATTAGATTAGGTTAAAACTTTAAATAATCATGATTAATAAGTTAATTAATTGATTAGTGAGTTTTCAAAGTTGAAACGCGAATCTCCTCGTACCGTGATCACCGGTGTTTGTTTTTCGTTTGTCGCCATGACTTCCAGCATTTGGACCCTGTAATTACTGACCACGTACTGTTCATGCACGTGTGGTAGATTAGGATAAGTGTACGGATGTATTCGAAAATCAGTCCATTCTAAAAATTTTCATGGCACCAAATAGCGCAACGCGCCATTTTAGGGTAGATCTTGGAGCAAGTATTTTCGGAGTTTCACGCCATTTTGGCATTTTGGAGAGTGTTGCTCTTACCTCTTCAAAATGTTCGAACTTTAAAAGTTTTGTGAGGATTCAATTTTATCGCTAATTTGCAACTGACTTTTGATGGAGATTATAAATTTTAAAACGGGATTAGAATGTGTTTGTAACGCCCCGTACCACAAATACAAGGGACATTACCATCAGTCTACAACGAGACTCAAATCCGGCAGAGTCTCCCCTGTAAACTGGACCTTTCGTCACCTAATAAACACAGTGCATATACGAAATACGCAGCGGAAACAAATTTAAACAAGGATATGCACTAAAAATTTGCCACTCATTTATTTTTCTCAACTCAACTGAAATCCCAACGATGTAGGACCAGGAAGAACCTGCAAATAACTACGACATTCACATTTCACACTTAACATGGATATAGTTGTGATATGATATATAGTTAAGTTTGGGGTTTCCTGTCAAAATATATATATAGTGAGAAAGATAAAGTAGGAGTTGTTTACATATAAAATAAAGTGAACATAAGGCTCACAACCGAGCCATAAGCAGTGGCAAAACACCCACTGTGAACGAAGAGAGGGAAAACCTACGTCAAAACCCAAAAACAAAGAAATCCCTTGCTAAGGACCTCGTCACAGCACCAACAAGGATCTTACCTCGATCCTCAACCGTCAACTGTAAAGCCAAGAAAATAAATGGGTGAGAAACTCATTAGGTAGATCAACCATCCTAATATCATCACATGCAGCGATAAATCCGATAACAACTCAAAAGCATTTATAAAAGCAATGCATATTA
>MVGT01001041.1:176246-188606 GCA_002174775.1 Macleaya cordata | reverse complement strand
TAGCTGATTTGTAGAGAGGGAGAGGTAGGGTTTGGGTCACGGGCTGGGTCGCGGGTCGGGCCAGCCCGCGTTCCCCAAACTTAGCTAAAATTCCTTCCTCTCTCCCCCTTTTTTTCTTTTGCTCTTAAAATTTATTATTATTATTAATATTAACGGGGTTTCACAGTGTTACACCCTACTTTTTATCGGCCGACTCGTCCCACACGATCTGAATCAGAACGTGTTAACGCCTCTAATTTGTTTAGGGTTAATTTAGTTTACTCTCCAGAATAATTGGCTAATCAGACTTATCCCCCTCAAAGATCAGATAATTAACTTACCCCTCAAACTCAAGGTTTCTGTGATTTTGCCATTAGAAAGCACATGTGTGTCTCGCACGCTCTATTTTTTGGTGAAAATACTCACGCATTAATCACGTGTAATTTAGTTTACCCCCTCAGAATAATTGGCTAATCGGATTTACCCCGTCGAAGATCAAATAATTAATTTATCCCCTCAAACTCACGGTTTCTGTGATTCTGCCGTTAGAAGGCACACGTGCGTCTCACACACTCTTTTTCTCTAATTTACTATTCCCAAACTACCCTTACACATGGGTCCCCAATCCTTAAAAAACGGAATTCAATTAGCAAAATAAATTAAAAAAATTTAAGAAATTAACTTACCACCTATTGTAATTAAAAAATTTGAATTACACCTACTGTTAAAAGAAAAGAAACTTTTAACAACCTTAGAAGAAATTTCAAGGTTGTGTTTACCTTTTGACTACTACCGGAAGTACCATTTCCACCCATTTTAGAGTTAGGGTAAACTACATTTCCATTGGATAAAAGCAACAGTCATCTTTTTTGTTTGTAAGGGTTGGGGACCCATGTGTAAGGGTAGTTTGGGAATAGTAAATTAGATAGATTTAAAAAAGTCATGTGCGAAACGCACGTGTGCCTTCTAAAGGCAAAATCACAGAAACCGTGAGTTTGAGGGGGTAAGTTAATTATGTGATCTTTGAGGGTGGTAAGTCCGATTAGCTAATTATTCTAAGGGGGTAAACTAAATTACACGTGAGTAAGGCGTGAGGGGTGTTTTTGTCAAAAAATAAAGCGTGCGAGACGCACATGTGCTTTCTAACGGCAGAATCACGGAAACCGTGAGTTTGAGGGGGTAAGTTAATTATCTGATCTTTGAGGAGGTAAGTCCGATTAGCCTATTATTCTGGAGGTAAACTAAATTAACCCTTTTTTTTAATATTAAGTATTGTTTGTCTTGTAGGCATCTGAATTTGATGCATCTGATTGCAACTAGGTAAGATCTTCAAGCTCAGGAAATTTAAAGGGGTTCATATTATGACAGAGAATATGGATAGGGGAATTGCTATTTTTTGGGCCTTAAGCCCAAAACCCATTTGTTAAGGGCTTTAATAAACACCACTTTGGTGTTGATTGGTCCGTTAAAGTGGGCCTGTGATCATGCTGGTAATGAGTCAAGTTAGGGTACTCCATTTGGGTTTAACTTAGAACTTCAGGCCCAACTACTCTTGTACAGAAAGAAATGAACCGGGAATTAAACCCAGTTCATGTGCTGAACCGGTTCACGCCAACATAAGAGGATATTGATGTAATTTTAAAAATTGTCACTTTTTTTCACCTTCTTGGAGAGGTGAAGACAGTGCAAGCAAGCTTCCTTCGAATTCTTCCCCAAATTTGGCGGGGACTTTTCAACACAAGACAGAAGAAATGGCGGCAACGCCGATGATGCCTCCAATTCAGGGCGGCGGAAACCCTAATATGGACGGAAATCCACCTGTTCCACCACCTCCCGGGACGGATATGACCGGAATCTGCTTTCGCGATCAATTGTGGTTGAATTCTTACCCTCTTGATCGAAATCTCGTCTTCGATTACTTTGCTTTATCGCCTTTCTACGATTGGACCTGCAACAATGAGCAGCTCAGGATGCAATCGATTCACCCACTCGACATATCTCATCTCTCGTAAGATCCTCTCTCTCCCTCTCTACCTTTTCCTATCTTTTGCAGTTTCAAAATTTACTTTTTATTTGGTTTGTTGGAACACTGAATTTGAAATTCTGATGGTTAGTTAGGGTACTTTGGAACTTTTTTTTTTATGATAGTTTGTTAGTTTAATTGGAGTTCTGTAAAGAAATGTTGAATTTTTTTGCTACTCTGAACTGGCACCTAGGGTTTGGTTGACTAGAATATTGTAATTTTTACTTGAATTGTAAGTTTAGTTTGGTCTAGTTAGTTGCAATTCACCACATTTGTTGTCGAATTAATGAGGAACTGAGCTAATTTTGTAATTTAATTCGTTAAGTTGTGATAATTAGGAGAAGATTAAGTTGATTTGTTGATGGTATAAAATACTGTAGGAAGACACTTCTCAGGTGCCATTAAGTTCGATTTTTCACTTTTGTGACCCACATTTAACATGGGTTTACAAGACCTCTCCAAGAGATTGGTGGGGACTTAAACCGTCAACAACGATCAGTAGGATGGTGGAGTTGATCGTTAAGTCTCCGTAAATCACACGGGTGTAAAAAATCATGCTCGGTCCTTGTAGTGTCGTGTGCTCTGCCGGCTCCATTCCCACCTGCATACTTGAGATATGAAGATAATTTTGTTGTCTTTATGCGCTATTTGTTAACGAGAGTCCATTTAAGCAACAATGAGGTGGATCAGTCTATTAGATTAAAATGAACCAAAAACGTTTTCTTGTACAGGAAGATGACAGGAACAGAATACATGCTGAATGAAGTTATGGAGCCACACCTTTTCGTCTTCCGAAAACAAAAGAGAGATGGACCTGAGAAAGTAACACCCATGCTCACTTATTATGTCCTGGATGGTTCTATTTACCAAGCCCCACAACTTTGCAATGTCTTTGCAGCTCGAATTGTAAGTTTTCTTATTATAGTGTTTTTTCCTAGTATGTACATCTCATTTCTGTCTATATACGCTTGGATCATATCATTGACGAAAACGTTCAATATTTCCTTTGTAATATTATTATTTTGGGTTCTTTTGCTTGACACCAATTGCAGCGACGTGTTTTAAACTGCTGCTCATGAATATTGATAATTCAGTGAATGTAAGGCCTGTATCTTTTCCAGAATAAAAAAAACAAACAGACCTAACATTTCTTTGTATGATTTTTTCTTGGTCTCCTTATCTATGACTTGTTTGTGGTCAGCAACTTGGATCCTCCTTTTACTCTTTAATGAGCCATATCTTCAGTCATGGCTTGGGGAGTTACAGACTAGCATTTTCCAAATTGACGTTGGTCCTGACATAGATTATGAAATTACCTTTGCAGATCTGTATTTTAATCCTGATTATTTAGCATGTCACAGGGACGAGCTCTGTATCATATATCAAAGGCTTTCACAACTGCTGAGTCGAAGTTGGAGAAGATTGGATATGGTATCTAAGTGCTGTTTTTCTTTTCTAACGATTGGTATCTAAGTGCTATTAATCCTCATGCCATTTATTTATTTATTTTGGAAGGATGTCATTTATTTTTCCATTGCTTTTATTTATTGGTTACAATAAAGTTCTGGTTTTGTAATATCTACGTTCATTATGTCGGCATGAGAGAATTACTGTTAGTTCTACCAGTATGGATAATTATTGTCATTATGCATTCTCTGCACAGAAATGCAGATAATGAATAACTTTCATGGACTATGTTTATAATGTGCTTCATTGAAGCTTGAAAGCATGTTACCGTGCTGATATCGTAATGTAGCAGGATGACCAATTTTTCATAAAGCTATAAATAGCACTATGTAATTGCAACTCTGACAGATCAATCCATGAGCAATACTTGCCTGTTTTCATTCTTGTTTCAAAGAACAAATGCCTATCTCTGATCATTTGCAGCAAGTTCCTTTTGGACGGAGGTATTGGAAAAATAACTGTAGAGTTAGTGTCATGATTTTAAACCCCAAATTGGTAAATTTTATCTGATCATTCTGGTACTGGTTCAACAATGAGTATATGTTGCAAATTGCATGAGGTGTCCTCTTATGACACTTGGTTCCTTGAATGCCAATGCCTACTTTAGAAACAACCATTTTCAGCTAAAGTTGGCCATATTACATGCTCATGAAGCACGTGGAGGGTTTATAATCCCATGGAGTGGTGCAATTAGGCAAGCATGAAGACACTGGAGAGATTGATTACTTCTTTAAAAGAATATTACCTCTACCAAGGCTAAACAGTAGTATGGAACTAGAATAATAGGCTTGCCACACCAAGAAAGTAGAAAAAATAAAAATAAATAAATGAAGGGTACTCAACTGTTATGTTTGCCAAAACTTACCCTTGCAGACCTCAGTCTTTGATGCCTTGGAATGCGTACTTTATTTTGTATTTGGATCACATTAATTATGTTTTACAAGACGGAGAGATGTCATAGCCCTGATGGTAAGTTAGTATACCACCTCAATGCCAGCTGTTTGATTAGTAGTGAAATCATAATAAAGATGTATGGCATTAATTATTCTCAGTTTCAAAAACCGACTTTGGGGTTATTGTATGAGAGTGCACATTAAAACTTGTCTTAATAGGTATGCTACTCCTCTTCTGAGATAATACATTCGCATAGAGGTTTATTAATTGTGCAGCTAGATTTCCACTTTGGTTATGATTATACAAAAAATTGTTCTTAAATGTGACTTCTTCATGTCACCATTTAGTGTTATTTATGTCAATGCAATTCCTATGTTTTTGCCTTTTGGTGATGCAGTTGATGGTGAAAATGAAAGTACTGGCTTGGAACCAAAGGTTGCAAAAGAAACAATTGATTTCAAGGAACTCAAACGAGTAGACCACATTCTCGCATCATTACAACGCAAGGTAATTCCCGTTCTTCTCTTTCTGTAAAAGGTGGCAAAGTTATAAGGTATCGTTTATCACAATACATTGGAATGAACAAAACAAACATCAAAGTATCGACATGAAAATAGGTGGTTTTTCAGGAAAGTATCAAAGGCTTTTCTTTAGCATACACTAACCTGAAACTGACATTGTGATGCATGTGGTTTCTTGCAGTCGGGGATAATGCATTTCCCAATGTAGCACTAACCTGAAACTGACATTATGATGCTTGTGGTTTCTTGGAGTCAGGGATAATGCATTTCCCAATGTAGCATTGACGTCAGTCTAGGCTAGTTGCATAGATAAGGATATAAGATGCTGAGTGACAGAGTTTGGCATATCGCCCGGAGACTTGTAAAAAAGTGTTGACAGAAAGAGAGAAAGATTGCCCAACTTCTTAAAGTAGTAATAGACTTGTAAGTAAATGTTTTAATGAGAGTTTTTTGCTTATAACTAAAAACTAAGAAAAGAGAAAATCAACAGTCTTGTGATTTGATTAGAATCTTTTCGTTAGCAAGAGAGTGGATGGGTAGTTGGATCCTAATTAATATTATGAGTAGGACTACACCTATGTGATTTATGTATGATGTTTCATTTACGACGGCAATCGCTCATGTGAATAAAACATAAAGAAAAACAATATTTCTAGCACTCCTAGAGGTAAATGAGGTTCTTATTGTTGCTGCTAGGGACGGCTGTAGAAAGATTATCATTCAGTTTAATCCCAGTAGCAAATCTAGGGTGTTAAAGACTCAAATCTTGGACTTGAAAGTTCTAGGAATCTGGTTAATGGATCAAAATCATGGCTGCTGAGTTACAAACAATTTTGTGCTCGAACATTATTTATTTTGGAAGTCACTGAGCATTGTTGAGAAGTTATATTGTCCTCTTTCTGTTGCAGCTTCAACCGGCCCCTCCTCCACCGCCATTTCCTGAAGGTTATGTTCCTCCAACATCTGAAGCAGATAAAGGCACTGAAAATCAACAAGCAACTGAGCCACAACTTCCTCCTCTTGATCCCATCATCGACCAAGGTCCCTCTAAAAGGATGAAATTTTAAGCCAGCTACAATGTTGCTAATTCTATATTACAGCCAATTTATAATGTAGTTGTTATTGTTGCCCGTTTTCAGGGGTTGTTGTTTCAGCAATATAAAATTATCTTTAGAACACTTGTAATTGGCATAAATTTATAAAATTAGGTTAGAAGGGGAAAAAATCTAGATACCCTTTTTTTGCTCGGCTAACAAACATTTTATTGACTCAATACAAAGAATACATACAGCAGAAGCCTGAGAAATCTGTCCGAAAGAGGCTCATATCATCAGGCTGGAAGTTGGCCCAAAGACCAACCTGACCATGCCCTAGGCGCGAATTTGTTGATGTGAACAATGAACTTCAATCAGAGGTCAAGACCCGCCAGAAGCCCAACCCAATTCTTATATTGCATACATCCTCTAGGTTTAGTTTGATGAACTCTGTAGTCTTTGGCAGGTTTGGGAACTTATCATTCGATATACTCAGCTCAATGTGTGACAGATTTCTTGGGTATCATATTTGGCATGTCTGGGTTGTTCTTTCTTCTTTGAGATGAATGCCTGATAGTCGTAGTTAAATGGTTTACCTGTTTAAGGCTCAAGTTAAGACTTAAAAAATATTTGGGGTCGATTGGAAATTTTTTTTTTTTAAAGAGGATAATTTTAACCCATTTTCTATCTAAAAAGGCTGTTTTATCCTTTCCTAACTTGAACCCCCAACTTGAATTCTAAACTTTCAAGTTAGGGGTTCAAGTTAGAAAATGGTAAAAAGGTCTTTTTAGATAAAAAAAAAAAAAGGGTTAAGATTATCGTACTGGGGATAATTTCTTACTAGTTTCAAAATATTTTTGCAGAAATTGGGATTTTATTTTGTTATGCTAAGTTTTGTTTGATTGCAAAGGAATGTGTTCCACGGAAATAGGTTCATTTCCACAAGTTCAGTTTATTCCAAAGAATTATGTTGAAAACAAAATAGTTGTCACATTTTTAAGTGAAGGCCTCCGTTCGGAGAATTCAAATTGCAAGCAAATAACAAATTTATGTTATTTATGCAAAACTAATCCAATTCTGTGGAAATCAATTGCAATCAAACACAGCCATACATCTTATGCAAACCTGATTCAGAGTATTGTAACACTATATCATTAATATCTCTACTTATGAAACCTTGCTCAATGTTCCCAAATTTTGAAGGCTTTGGCTTCAAAAGGTTCCATGAAGTGCAAATTAACTATGAGAGATAAGCAAAAGCTGATTTCATTTCATTGAAGACTCAAAAATTGATAACAAAAGAACCACCCATATCCATTAAAAGATGATAACATAATGAAAAGCAAACAAAGAAACTGTATGTATAGGATATATATATATATGTCCAGTTTCTTTATTCTGCTTTGTTTTATTACATAAGAAAATTACAGCAAATAAAAAAAAGCAAGTAAACAAACTGTTGGGGCATAACACCACCATCCCCCATCACCACAACCACAACCACCATTACTATTACTATATATTACTTCTACTACTACAAGTATTAATTATAACCCTACTACTTGAGACTGATGATGACATTTCAGACACTCTTCAGTCAATGTGGATTCATTTCTTTGCATTACTTATTCACCATCTGAGCTTGGCTGGGAAGTACTGCAATTAATCAATAACATAAATAAAAAAGAGTGTTATTAACTAATTCCAAGTTATTACCATCTTATTATGACTTATGAAACCATGCAACTAATAGAGATTAGGATATATATAGAAGTGACTAACAAGATTGGAATTAAGGAAAAAACTCTCTAGAGGTAGCTAACAAGACTGAAACCTAAGGCTTTCGGCCACCTTCTCTTACTTTTTATTTATTTTTTTTTTAAATTATTTTTTAACCACTAGGGCAATTAATAACTCTTGTTGGGTATTACCCAAGTTAGATGCATGTTACATATGAATGTGTGTTAAATTAATATACCTTTTCAATGAGGGATAAATAGTAGGGCTTCACTTCTTCCTGGTTAATCTTCACCTTGCTCTTGCTGTAAAGATCATATTTGCTGCACTCCCCCCCACAACAACACACATACATACATTCAATATTAATATGATGAGAGAGATGATAATATATAAGGACTACACTACCACATCTAAAAATACATTAATCATCAATTGAAATTGAAATTTAGAGAGAGAAAGAAAATGAAATCTAGAGAGAGAAAGTCAGACTTGAACACTTGAAGCCATTTCAGCATTTCTTTGTCTTCATCATCCATGAGATACTTGTAAGATCCAGAGCGGTGCATTGCTGTCCCCAAATCCAAAAATCAAAAACAGTCAAGTCAAAGTCAAACACAAATTAATACAAAAAAGTCAACAAATCCAACGATCAAACAAATATCAGATAAGTTAAGACACTGGATGGATTATCATCATCATACCATAAAAGGAATGGAATCTGATTATGAAGAGTCCAGCTGGAGGTAGTGTGGTGTTGTTCCCCTTTGCCACCTGTCACATGTATATATGCCACGTCAGCAAACAAAAACCCTAGAAATGTTTTTTCCGGCAATTATTTTTTTGCAAAAATTCACATTACAAAAATTTACATAGTAGTAATTTTTATTTGTGGTGTATATACGTACCAAGTACATGTACTCGTCGTGGCCCCACGACATGGTAACCTTGTCAAGTCCACAGTTCTCAGTGTAGATCCCCAGCTTCGTATTGTAATCTGGGTTTTGGTTGTCCGGGTTCTCCTTAAAATACTGATTAATTAGGAATACAATTAAACCGGGTTAGAAATATCCCGAGTAAACAATGGCACAATGTAATTTCATCTAAAAACAAGGGTTTTTATCAAAATCATTTTATTACCCGGTGATGAACGATGGATTCGTTAAAAGCGCATCCAAGTGGATAGGTATCACCTGTGCATGCATAATAATCGTACGATCAAAAAAGATGAAAAGTGGATCCCACAACCTAGTCGGACCGATCTGAAAGAGAAGGTAGACCGTTGAAATTCCTAGAGAATGAAAAGATAAGAGAGATCACATACCTACGACGCACCACTGAGGTTCTCCACCAAACGATGGGTGTAACAAAACCTTACCCAAATCTGCATAGATAATTACAATAATACCATCACAAACTTAATCATCCCATCCCATGTATACATGCATGCATGCATACATACATACATACATACATACATACATACATACATACATGATGCAAGTATATGGTTGAGAAATGTTACCATGTATCAGGGCTGTAAGATGGAGCCAGTCTTCATTAGGGTAGTCCCTTCTGATGGCTTCAGCTGTTTGAAGGAGATGTTCGATCTGGGGTTCATCGAGATCTGGGTCACTCTCATCAACGAATTCATTCAGAAGTTCACAGCTTTCCCAAATGCTCATCACAGCCTTGTCTAGCTTCCCATAATGCTCTTTCTTCTTTATTGCCTGATTTATTTGATCATCATCAACGGCTTAAAATGTCAGATGCACTCTACTTACATAACATGCAGTTGTACAGTATCAATAAAGTACATTTAGATACATGCATACATAGTTAGCATGAGACTGGATATTTAATGGAAACTTTGGAAAACAAAAGATATATTTCCACCTAAATTTTTACTTGTTACACGTCCCATCTGTTGGATCCACGTGGAAATGATTCCAACCATAATTTTGTGGTTGCATAAAATTCATACAAAGATGATCTCATGGTATTTTTGATTTTTCTAAATCATCTTCACAAAAAAATTAATTTAAATGATTTCTAAATTTAAATGAGTGTAAATAGAGTGTAAAAATAAACTAAATATAACAAATAATAAAGTTGAGTGCAAATATAGGCCAAGCCTCTTTTGTGTGGGTGCTAAAAAAATAGGTGGGGCCCACATTTCATATACGTCTATGCAACATATAGATGTGATCGGATGAAATTCTGTTCCTTAGGTGGGTCCCACATGTTGCATGTCCACGCGTGAAACTTATTTCGAATTTGTAGTTGAGGACTAAAAAAGGCTCTATATTATTGTCCTTTTCTCAAAGAAGGACAGTCGAAATGATTATAAAAAATAAGGACAAAAAGAAACCGAGAGAACACCAAACTGTTGGGAAAGTGGCCTTTTCTGAGAAGTAGAAAATCGAGAACGTTTACTTAAAAATTACGAAATAACCCCTAAATTTGAATTTTCCTTACCATCATATCCTTTACTTAAATTAGGTTTAAAACAGAACCAATTAAACTTACGAATTCGTAGGTTTGATTAATATGATTTGTTCTGTAGAACTGTTCAACACTAGCTTTTCTTTCGCTCTCTTTCTCATAATCCCTGCAAAAACAAAAAATTAAAACACCA
This sequence comes from Macleaya cordata, assembly GCA_002174775.1. NCBI lineage: Eukaryota > Viridiplantae > Streptophyta > Magnoliopsida > Ranunculales > Papaveraceae > Macleaya > Macleaya cordata. Next base: position 178,313 of record MVGT01001041.1, on the reverse strand, counting down.
TTGAAGAAAGATTTTAAAACCCATTAATTATAAATTAAAACCCATTTTTCTAACTAATTGAAGAAATTTTTTGGGTGTCAAATGATTAAGAACAAGTTAGAGAGAGAAAGAAAAAGAAGAGAGAGAAAGAAACCCATGAATCAAAATAACAGGGTAATTAAGAAGAACCCATTTTTGTATATATAGAGAGACCTGAAAGAGTGACCAAAAGCATTGCTATCAGGAACAACAAAGCCTCCATCAAGTTTCAAATCTTGTTTTTCATCTTCTTCGTTAATGATTTCCTTGTTAGAGTCTTTGTTGTTGGTGTTGTTGTTGTTGCTGGTCTGTGAGAGAACTGGCTCTGCAAAACAACATATATATCTATCATCTATATATCTAGAAGAGAAATTAAGAAAGAAGATTGGGTATAAGAGAGATTAAAAAACAAGCTATAGAAGATGTACCTGGAACGATGACCGTCATGGTGGAGAGAGAAAGAAAGACACAGGCAGGCAGAGATCTAGAGAGAGAAAAAGAATGATCTAGAGAGAGAAAGAGAGAGAGAGAGAGCTTAGAGAGAGAAAAATTACACCCGTGGAGACCTGAAGAAATGGACACCCATTTTATAGGCTGAGGGAGGTGGTCACGGACCCTGAGATGCAGCAAAAATAAGATCCGTTTTAGACAAATTACAAGATAGCCTCTAAATTTTTTACCCACAACAGGACTGCCGTTAAGTGTTTAAATTACTATAATACCCTTGTATCAGTTGATAATCACAAACACAACCTAAACTTAGCTGTTTTTTTTTTTACTAAAATTAATCAATGGATACAAAATTACAAACCAACCCTATCCCTTATCCAAAGTATGAGTAATTATCTATATGAGTTTCATCTATTTAATTACGGTTCCTAAACAGTCCTAATTAATTCCATTATTAGGATGTTAATCGATAAACCAACGGTCTAGATTAAATCAAGGTGGATTTTTTTTATTTACCAAAAAAGATAAAATAGTGATCGGTTTCTTAAGAGATAAGAACGGCTATTAAAAGAGAGGTTAAGTAAAATTAGTTAATATTATTTAATGCAAAAGACATTTAAAATATGAGTTATCTCCAAGGGATTAGTTCTTACATTAGATTTGTATTAAAGAAACGCATTACAAAAATAACACTACATAATATTTTATTAATAATTTTATTTTTATTCTTACATTTCGTTTACGGTAGCATGTGCACTTATAATCTAAAGATAATCATCGTCACAAAAAAACTAACCATTTGATCATCTTCGCTCACAAATATTAAGTAAAAAGTGAATGATGATCCCACTTTAAAAATTAAAGAAATTCCTTGTGGGTCCCACTTATGGCTCAAAGATTGTGGTATCGATCTAACCGTCGAAACCAAACAGAATAATTTGATTTGATGAATGATGATCCCACTTCAAAAATAAAAGAATTTATTAGCGGAATACGAGAAGGGTAATTTGGACTTTTACATTCCGAAGAAGTTACTATAAAGAGTTTAATCCTTTTGATCCAAATCCAATTGCATGGATGGTATTTAAGTAATTTGACATGATCGGATGCATGGATAGCATTTATGTAATTTGATATGATCAACGAAGGTTAAGAAGGTAATTAAGCTGGAGTAAGGTAAAAAGAGGATGACAAAATACAGGTTGTCAGAAAAAATTAAATAAGGGCTATGAATTACACGTCAGACATTCGTGTTTTATTCAGATAAAGAATCTTCCAAAAAGTGACGTGGCCAGAAAGCTGAATCTGTAGATCTGGCGAAATATCTCCCATCAACACGTGTCGGGCTTTAATTTCGCTTAATAACTTACCTATTTAACCAGTAAGACCATCCACAGTCGTGTTGTCTATTTTGATTGTGTAAAAATTAAAAACTGTAGAAATACACAACCCTATTCGCACTGCATCTTTGTCCAAAATTGTCTAAAATTTGTGAAAAGAATAAAAAAGAAAAAAAATATACATGTGGGGCGGTCTTTGAGATAGCGCCCAACATCAGGCGGTCTTTGAGATAGCGCCCAAAAAAGGTAACATTTTTTT
>MVGT01001041.1:136914-175825 GCA_002174775.1 Macleaya cordata | reverse complement strand
TTTAAGCATTTGAATCTGATTTATTTAAAATGTTCCTTAATTAAGTATGAATTTAATCTCAAATTTTCTTTGCAAAATTCTTTTTTCTTTGAGCCAGATTTTCATTTTAAGAGGACTGACTTCAATTCAGCCACTCAAAAAAGATTAAAACAAATAATTTGAAACCTGATCTACTTGGTATTATTGAGAGGATAGAAAACTATATTAAAAATGATTGTAAGGGGAAAAATCCCATAAAAGAGAATAAAACAAAAATGATTTTGGAGAAGGATCTTTTTGAACCATCATTTATGAGGATGGTACAACTTAGTATCTCTAAGATAAAGACTTGTAGGTGTCTCCATCTAAGAACCAATTTTCTTTAGAGAATAGAACCAATTTTCTTTAGAACACCTGAAATTTTTTGTATTTCAATGTAAATGGAGAGTTCAAAATAACTGCATATATTTTTCAATGTTTTGGGCAAAATATTTTCTTGATGTAAGTTGTGTTTTTTTACAAAACAAATAATGCTATTTTTTTTTTCTTCTTTTTACCAATGTACACTACCAAAGAAGGGTATTTGGCAACAATGGTGGTGAGATGACAATGGTAAAGTGTTAGTGGTGAAGTGGCAACGAGATAGCGGAGAAAAGAAAAAAAATTACCTAACTAATGTGTGTGTCGAGAAAAAGACGAGGACAACCACGTTGGATTACATCATTATCTTTTTGGACAACTTCATCTCCTTTTCTAATTAACATTAAACACTAACCTAAATAAAGCAATAAAATGCCCTTCCAACTGAAAGAAAATCGGTCTCGATGCAAATCGATTTGATGTGAGGTTCACTCTAATACAATCCAATGGTTATGTTTTAGTGATGATGTTCTCTTTATTATATCGATCATTTTCATAATAAATTAATTAATTTTAAACTTTCTAACTATATCAAAAATTGATTAAAAGTTTGATCGAAAACGGATCCTACAGGCAACGTACGCCACTAAATAAATGATTTTTTTTTCATCTATTAAAAAAAAATGATGACACGTTCAAGGTCATGGTAGCGTTTGCTAAAGGTTAAATAAGGATTTGAATTGACTCCAGATGGTGAAATCTTAAAGAAGATGTTGGGTCGGGATCCTAGCTAGGATGGGATGTTAGGTTTTTTCAAACAAAAACAATTAAGATCTAGAAAATTCCTTTCGTTTATAAATGGATAGTAAATTGTTGGATTAATTGCAATGAGGGTCGAGATTTTGTTGTCAAAAAGACTCACAAAAAAAATTGTTGTCAAAATTTGTCGTCCTAAAATCTTGAACCAATGTTAAATTTACAAACTTAAAAAACAAAATAAGAAAAAAAAAAGAAAAAACAAAAAGAAAAAACAAAAAGAAAAAACAAAAACGGGATAAGAAAAATAAATTAAGATTATGTTTGATAGCAAAGAAGTGTGTTCCGTAAAAATATGTTCATTTCAACTAGTTCTACAGAATTAATTTCTTAGGGGATCAACTAAATTTATGTTTTTTCCCCATATTTAACTCAATTCCATATAATTTAAAGGATATCAAACACATCCTAAAGTATGCTTGCATTTCATTGATTTCGTGATATTTATTAAATGAAAATTTCATTATGGCTCATCATGTATTTGTAGGTGATTGATGAGGGCATCTAATAAGAAATATTTGGTGGGATTTGTAATTAATTTACAAAATAAACAATCTAAAATTTTTTATTTATTTTTTTTTAATTTATAGATTTTTAATTAGCACCTATAAGAACTGTGAATTTCTGCATTTGCGAATAGTCAAGGTGTAGCAGAGCCGATATTTTACACAGAATGGTCTTTACTTAATTTTACTAGTAAAATTTTTAAAAATCAACCCCATAAAACATTTTTAAATTATGTGGCAATTGAAAAAGATGACTTAATTAAAACAAAATACTTATTGTGATTTTTCTTTTCGGCTACATTAATTGAGATGGTATTTTACATTCACCACCTATTGGCATTTGTAGGGTCCACATATATAGTAGGTCAGGTCGATTTATGGGCTGGTATTATGTGTTGGTTTTGATCGATGAAATACAAAGGGTACGGAGGAGAGTACGGTACTTTTGCTTCAATCATTTTGTACGTTTAACTGACACCAAAAGATTTGCAGATGGGCTTAATCGGTAACCGGTTGCTTAAAACACAAAACAAAAATAAATAAATAAATAAATAAAGAAAAAGGAATCGGTCACAGGATGGTGTCAGTTAAATAATGACTCGGACACTCGACTCATGGAAAAGGTGAAAAAGGTGGGAATCAAAGATCAAACTCATTTATGTTCATGAGAATGATGGATTTTAAGTATGAATTTTGTAAAGACTAAAGATTTGGTGGAAAATTAGTTAGATTTATAATTAGTGTTTCATCAAATCCCTAATCTCCATAAAATCTCCACTTAAATTCCTCAAAATCTTCCATCTAAACAAACCATCAATTTTCTAGCAATCTATAGTTCATGGTCTATGTGCTTTGCACGTTTTAATTTTGATAAATTTGTATCAAATGAGCACATGTATTAGAGATGCATTGTTTATTGCGATTTATACGTGAATAGTTGATATGGTATTAACACTCTACTTATTCTTACACCCATAACTACGACACCCACATAGAGTTGATAGTGTATCCAGCTGAGAGCAGAGACAAGCAATATGTGTATGGCACAAGTTCACATAGTCAGGCTCAATAAATTGGAACCACATGCATCATTATGATCATTATGATAATTATTTAGATATGAATATTTTTGTAATTTTCATTAAGGAAATTAATTTGATTAGCACCGTAGTTGTTCTTACACCATATTTACAACGGCCTATATCTACGATGCACAAAGAAATGATACAAGGCTGGTGTTGATGTACATGATGAAGAGAATATCCTCACAAAATATCAACCCTTAGATCATCTTTATGTATGTTCCACAAGTAAGTATAAGCAGGATGTAAACATAAGGTGATTAAAACATGTAAGAGGATATATTTGAAACTTTGAGGAACACATGCGCAGTGGTACGAGGTGTCAGCTCACATTTACTAAATTTTTAGCTAGTGTGGAGCCGCATTATATAATAGTAAAATAAAAATAACAACAATTTTAAAACAATGCAAGTGCAAGGTAGTTTTACTGGTGAAGTTTGTTGTTGTTAATAACATAGACTTAGATTGAAAGCCTGCTTGCATTGAAATAAATTGAAAAAAAATGTTGTATGACTATACGTACAAATGCAATTTAGTAGTGCTCAAGTACTCAGTTGAAAAAAATGTTCGATGTCTAATGCTCTTACTTGTACTTGTAACTGGGTAATAGCACCATCATCTGCCGGTCTTGCATACCCTAATTCTTTGGTCCAGACTCAAAACGCATATATCATCATCTTAATTAAATCAATCTGCAAATGGTACAACTCGAGAATTGAGATCCAAAATTGTGAACTGCAGCAGTACCACCCTAATCCGTGATCAACTTGCACTGTAACCAAGCAGGCTATGAATTGATGATTCTTGATCAGAAAAACAAAAATCAAAATTTTGAGCTGTTTATTCCGTGATGGTCTTGTTTGATCGCGACATTTTTGTCAAATCTTACCAAAAAAAAACAGCTACTTGTTTGTAAACAGTAGTGCTGTTTGGCCAGACCATATTACAAAATAAATGCCAGATTCTTATGTGGCATGGTGGGTCCCACTGCCACATAAGTAGGAAACTCCCTCATAACACTTTTGGGAGGAGAAAAGTGGTAGGTCCCACCCTGCCACATAAGTATCTGGCATTTGCTTTGTAACATGGGTGGGCCAAAAAGCTTCATTGGTGTGGGGTCACTGAGTCACACTGAAAATGGTGCCAAACACCCAATGTGGGCCCACCATTAGCAACCACTTGGAACTTTAAATACTGGTCCAGCTTAACGAGATGCATGACCCCACAAGCTTAATTGGGACGTCCTACTAATATTTAGTTCAAGTTATAGGTTAGAATAATGCTAGTACTCGGAGGATGACTCCCAGGATTACTCTCAGTATGAGTGGTAAGTTCTACTTGTTTTACTTTTTCAAGTTTGAAGTAGATCTTGCCACCTCATTATGGGAGTCATCCTAGAAGTACTTCTAACATTATTTTATAGGTTAAAGTTGGACGACCGGAGACCGAGTAATTGACCAAACTTAATCGACCATTGATGAATCCCATCTTTGGTTTGGCTGAATCAGAACATCAACCCAATCAGATGACCTGTCTGAGTTATAGACCTATGGTTTATTTAGATGGGGGATTTTAAGTAAAGATTTTGTGGGGACCAAAAATTTGGTGGAAAATTACTTAGATTTATAACGTGATTTATAACTAGTTTTTGACTAAATCCTTAGTCCCCACAAAATCCCTACTTAAAATTCTCTATCCATATAAACCATTAATTCAGATTTGTCTATTATCACTTTAATTTTGGCAGCACAATAATAAATAATTTTTCTCTTTATATAAGTCGAAAAGTAGAAAAATTAACATATATGAAATGCAAAAACAAAATGATTTATATAAGTAGAAAAGTTTCTTTTATCTAAAAAGTAAATTTTTTGCTTTATTTTTGACTTGTGAGAAAAATGACTTTTGCTTCAAATTGCACATTAGGTTTGTCTTTTCCTCTCTTAAATCATTCTTAGTCTCGAATAAACTACTATTCATATACTAACTTATTTAGCCATTGTTTTCAGCACTCGATGGCATGGGAGACTTAAGTCGAATTTGAGAAACAAAAATCCACAACGGTCGTTCCTGAATAAATTTGAGAAACAAAAATCCACAAGGGTCGTTCCTGAATACTTTTTCTTATAGACTCTTTATTATTAGAATCAAAGTTTAAAATTTCTGAAAAACCTATATATTCATTGATACTTGATACGATACAATATCGAAATATTAGAATTTACAAACGCCTCGAAATATTCTAAAATATTTTGATACACATATTCTATTTTTTTATAAAAAAAATCTATAAAATAAATGTTGTAATATATCGAATTGTATCAAATGTGCGAAAAGTATTATTTCTAGTGATATATTGTATTCATATAAAAAAAGTAATATATAATATCTGTATACTAAAATATCGATGGGAGCGGTTTCGGTGTCCTCACTATATTGCCATCACTATGATATTTTTTGGTTATCATAGATTGTGAAGCCTACATAAAGATGTTCCAAGGGCTGTTAGCGGTGATTGAGTCATTCATTTTTACCATTAAATTGAATCAATAGATGATGGGGTTACAAATTTTAGAATTAGCTGAATTTTTGTGAGAATGATGGACATAATGAGGAGAATATCATCACAAAAAATTAGCCCTTAATTTATCTATATGTGTGCCTCACATGCCATGGTAACGGTGATGGCAATATAGTGATGGCACCGGAACCGCTCCCAACATCGATATGTATGTCTGATTTGCAGAAAGATACAATATTTTTAACCATGGTTAGGAGTACAATACACTCTAGGGTTTTTTTTCTTTTTTTGAAGTGAATTGCTGAAAAGGAAACCTTATTTGAAGGAAATATCTATAGAGGACAGTAGTCTAAAATTATAGCAACAAAGGATTGATTATGAAAGGTTTAAAGAGGAAAAGGACAAAATGGGAACTTCAAAAGTAGTGCTAAGGAAAAGCAGGACCTACAGCCAATTATTGGCAAAAAGGTACTCCTTGGATGTTATAAATTTTAGTTCCCTGTCCTTGATCTCGATTTCATGCAAAATGTTCCTTTCTCTCTCTCCTTTGCTCATCTCACCAACTTTTCTGTAGTTTTTCTAAGATTCTGCCAACCCTAAGCTATTTTTTTATGGGAATTTTGTCGTGACATTGGGTAGGCATCCCACCAGTTATTTGAAGATTTGAAAACAGATGACAAGGGCCAGGATTCTTCCACCCAGCCTTTTCTTTTTTTACTTTGGCACATCTTAGTTATTATTACATTGAATTTACACCTTTTCGTGCGCATGGAAATTATTTATGGTATAATGTATTGTGGGGATAGAGATGGTTTAAAGTCTGATCTTTTGTGAGACGTGTAGATCAATTACTATGATCAAAAGATGATTAAAAGTTAATTTCTTTTAAAACATTAGTTTTCGATTGGTTTTTAGTGTGACTAAAAGTTCCAGACAATGTTATATATTCGCAAATTTGAAAAAAAAAATACGTAGTTCATAAAAATTTGAGTCTTACAGGTGAGGTGTAAATAGAATGTAAGAATAAGTTACGTGCACTATGTAAAAACAAAGGTGGAAGAATCCGATCCCAAAAGCAATCACCATCCTCATTAGTAAGTTTGTCTTCAAATAAACATGTTTTTTTAGTATGTTCTTTTTATCAGATTTTTTTATCATTTTTTTTTTTAATTTTTATGGTAACATAATTATTCAATTAAAATTTTTGAACCATCTATATTGGCCATTACTTTTCAACCAACTTATAAAAAGATTAAACATTATAACGATGACTTTTTATTAAGACAATCTACATGACAATGAATTCATCCTCACAATAAATCAATCTTTAAGTGAATCATATCCGAATGGATATGATAGGCATTGTCACAATAAAATCAAATCCTGAAATCATTTCCATGATGGCATCACTTTCTAAAATCCTTACATTTAATTAGTATTGGATCACAAATTTTGGAAGATCTTCTCTAACAAATGAATGAGGAGTCTATTTTGAAATCGTTCGCCCTATGCCCATCCAGCGTATTTGGTTTCGACAAATACTCAGTCTCCCCCTTCTCGATCCACCAAAAGTTGGGTGTAAGAATAAATTGGGTGCAATGGGACAAACAATTGGGTGTAAACATCCAACCTCATTTCTTAACCCCAATACTTGCCTTGGACTCATCACAGCCGTCAATCGATCACTGATAGTAAACAATCAATGGTTGGTTCCGATCCTCCAATTAAAAAATGCCACATGTCATAAACTTGTTTTTTCGATAAGATTAAAAAACAAAAAAGCCATATAGATAAGAGTAAAAAACTAAAAGTCGGCAACGTAGAGAGCATTAAAAGTCTCCCATATAAGGTTGACTAATCTTGATGTATTAGATGACGTGGCGTATTCTTGATCGTTAATTACATCCAATTGTGAGTTGTCCAACATGCATGGACGCTTCACTAACAGCTAGGGTTCCTTTTATGAGGTGCAAACCGCTTTTTTTCTTTCTTTTGTACCTGCTATGTTTTGATTCATTCTAGTCAATTTCCTTGACTAGATGCCACGTAATGTGGGACCCATCTCCGCCGTGCTTCTAAAACAATCAAGAAGTTGGAATTCCAATGTTATCTACACGTAAAGCTGAGTCAGATTGATTGAATGATGAGTCCTATTCTGTTCACCCACATCTAACGTGGGTGAACAAACCCACGTTCATTTATTTGTAAAAAAAATTAGGTTCTTAAGATACAGACACAGGTTTAAAAACTTTCAATCTAATGGTTTGAAGTTTATGATCTTTATCACTTCTTAAATTTGAGGATCAATTCCTTAATTAAAAGGACACATATATTGAGTTTTTAACCGTTTGGTGATCACATCAATTAGTAAATAAGAAGTGTTTAAATTTTGTGTTTCAAAAACCTGACCAAAAAAGAAGAAGATTATACCAGAAATTAAAATCGTCGATGGAAGTGAATCTCTAGTAGCCCTGTAATTCAATCATCCATCGTGAAATCGAAAAGAATTTCGATGGGTTTTTTCGAGATGAATATATTTATATATTCTTTTTTGTTTTAGAAAATGTAAAAAAAGTTCCTAAAAAAAGTTATTGTGATTTTAATCATTTTTTATAAATTTAGTCTTTAGTTTTGGACATATAAGTCATAAAAGTAGGGACTAAATTTATAAAATAAAGATTAAAATTACAATGACTTTTTTTCAGAGATTTTTTTACAAAAGCCGTTGTTTTGAACACTTAAGTAAACTGTTTTTTGTTGGAAATTATGAACGTGGGTCTTGTTCACCTACGTTAGTGGTTGGTGAACACAACAGGACTCCAGAAGGATTGATTATATTTTTTATAAAAAAGGATTTGAACGTGCCAACTAATTCCCACTCTATTTGTCTTTCTTTACTTTTTCTTACACATTTTGAAAAATACAGGATCGATCCCTTAAATCCGTCTCCATCCCAATTTTCTAGGACTCCAATGAAACCTATAAATACCCTTTCCCAACATCCATTCTTCAGAGTCCTACACATTCACGAGTTTCAGTTTTTAGGGTTTTTGCTGTATATTCTGTGTATTGGGTTCTTTTGCTTTTTGTTTTCAATCTGTGAGAAGTTTAGATTATTTTTTACAGAGAGAAAGAAGATGACTATAGCCATTGAGCAACCTCAACACATTGGTAATTCTTCCTTCTTCCTCCTTTTTTGAAGTAGAATTTTGATCAGTTTAGGTTTTGATTGAGTTATTTGATGATAAATTTTGTATTTTGTTTTTGGGTTTTTGATGTTTAGGTTGATTATATATATATATTTTGTCTAACAGGAATTGAAGTTGATGACAAAAGTAAGGTTTCGGGTGATACTAATGAGTTGGTGTTGGATGGTGGATTTCTGATGCCTGAAACCAATTCATTCGGCCAAACTTTTAGGTGTTTATTACTATTTTTATTATACTTTTTAAAATATTACTTTTCTCTATTTTTTTGTCTTTTACAGAATAGCATTTTATTTCTTGAGCGCAAATAGGTAGCCGAAGCCAAACTTACTTTTTGTTTGCCTTAAGCAACAAGAAGTCTGGCTAGGGATCAATATGTAAGATTATACTAAGAAAAAAACCTATGCTTTAGTGTAATGCTAATTTTATTGAACTACTATTTGATAGGGATTATGATGCTGAAAGTGAGCGTAAGAAGAGCGTTGAAGAATTCTATCGGATGAATCACATTAACCAATCTTACGATTTTGTAAGCACGCCTTAAATTTTGTTATTTCTTGGTTTATAAAAATGTCCCATTTCAGCTCATTCACCGCAGTAAAAAAATAAATAAACAAACAACACCCTTAAACTGGATTTTTTATGGGTATAAACTAATACTCATATCAAAATTTAACTTCGTGGTTTCAGTTCCTATCATCATTTTATGGATTTGTGTATAATTGGTTCAATAGGTGAAAACAATGAGGGAGAAGTATGGGAAATTGAACAGAGTAGAGATGAGTATTTGGGAATGCTGTGAACTTCTTAATGAATTCGTCGACGAAAGTGATCCCGACTTGGATGAGCCACAGATTGAGCATTTGTTGCAGACAGCCGAAGCGATCAGGCGAGACTATCCTGATCAAGATTGGTTGCACTTGACTGGCCTTATCCATGGTATGTAATCGAAAACCGGGTTAAGTCATATCGGAGAAAAAATGTAACCTTGAAACCAAACACCCACTAAATATCGATGAATCGAAAAAATAACTTATTCTTGTTTGGATTAATTTCAGATTTGGGTAAGGTTCTTCTTCATGAAAAATTTGGTGGGCTTCCTCAATGGGCTGTTGTTGGTGATACATTCCCTGTTGGATGTGCTTACGATGAATCCAACGTTCATTTCAAGGTATTTTTTTCCCTCCAAAATTCAACTTCAATAAACCCAAAAACAAATTAATCAGTTTATTAACTTTAAATTTTGTGACAGTATTTCAAGGAAAATCCAGATTACAACAACCCTAATTACAACACTAAAAACGGTATTTACCCCGAAGGGTGCGGTCTCAACAACGTGATGATGTCTTGGGGACATGATGACTATATGTACTTGGTAATTTTACGTTCTATCGGTTAGCAAATTTTAAGTTTTTCGAGTTAAATTTTAGTTATCTAATAAGTTTTTTCTTTTTTTTTTTAAATTTATAGGTAGCCAAGGAGAATAAATCTACTCTACCTTCCGCCGCATTGTTCATTATTCGATACCATTCTTTTTACCGTAAGTAGAATTCTTTTTTTCATTTTTCATTTGTAAGCTAGAGATCATAAGTAGGTTTATCGATCGGCAATTGAATTTATATGGCAGCTTTACATAAATGTGGAGCATATACACACTTGATGAACGACGAGGACAAGGAGAATCTGAAATGGCTTCATGTGTTCAAGTATATACTAATTTTCATATACATTTGCTTAATTTGTATTAATCTTAACATAAAACTCGTGCTAATTAATTATGCGCGCTGTTTTTGAAAATGTATGCAGCAAGTATGATCTTTACAGTAAGAGCAAAGTTCGAATTGACGTCGAAAAAGTCAAGCCATACTATCTATCTCTAATCGAAAAGGTGAAGATTATCATAGCTCACTTGGGATTTTTCCATATTAATTAGTCTCTTTTTGTTTGGGTTTTTTATTTATTTTTGCTTATACATTTGTTGTTGTTGTTGTTATTTTTACAGTATTTCCCCGCAAAGTTAAGATGGTGAAGATTGTAATTTTAGAACGCGATCCTTTCGAAGAAGTTGAAGATATTTCCCCTAGCTTGCAATTAATTAGCATCTTGATTAATTAAGAGTTTGGGTTTGTTTGTAAAATTCTAGAGATGATGAAGAGTGCATTGTCTTTTAAGTTCAGCTATACATAGCTAGCAACCCAAATATGTCGATTGGAAAGATATGTAAGGAAAAATAATTATTGTTTTTTTTTAATTTAATAAAAATATGATTTATGGTTCCAGTGAAATCTAATTATTACTTGAACAACAGCCACATTGCCTCTGTTTAGGCACCACCTTAGACCACCACAGGCTGATTCAAACCTTCTTCCAAGTAATGTGGGACTAATGTTATGCCCTCCCACGTGCCTACCCGCATGCTCAGGCGCGTTTTCGGCTTTGATACTATTTTGATGTGATTCATAATCCACCACACATAACAGCCTCATTAATTATCCCTGTTTAGGCACCACCCTAGACCACCCAGGCGTCCAGGCCTAACAGTTCTAGGGCTGGTACAGGGTTTTCTTCTAGCATAAGCCCAACCCAGGTCCAGTCCCTCGGTCCTAAGCCTTTACCTAAGCTTACCCAAAAGGGCTCACCACTATATGAGATGTCTTATGAACCTTATAACCCAGTATTCAGATGTTCTTCCAAGCAATGTGAGACTAATGTTATGCCCTCCCACGTGCCTACCCATATGCTCAGGTGCGCACACATTAAATTGTAAGTAAAAAAATAAATATTAAATGAGATTTTATTTAAGTATAGTATAGTATGGATCTCAAATGCATTACATAATGCTCAATTTATGGTAGATCATATTAGAAGAAGAAGGGTAAGTTTCAGGCTAATGGAGGAGCCTGTGACCTCAAGATATAGGGCTAATTGAGGAGTCCACGACCTCCAACAAACACAAATGTGTTTAAGCTCTAACTAACCTTAACTCCACACAAAAACGTGGAAGACTAACAGATTCAGTTCTAGCTTTCTTTCTGACTACAAAGCCATCAACAAATGTCTAAACGATAAGACTGTGGAAACAGATTAGTAAGTAAAGATAGACCTGCAAGGCTGCAATGATATATCTGTTTTGACCAGCAACATTGAAGCCAAAAATTAAATGGGATCCACATCTGATTTAATAAAATAAATCATTGGAATGTGATCCTCTCGTCCAGGAGTTGCTTGTAGAGTATTTATTTGCTCAAAATCGATTTCAAGTGAGTGAGAAATTTGATCTTTTACATCCTAGTTGGAAATGAAAAAATCCTAGAAACTCAAGAGCTTCTTATAAGCTTTAGTTAACCATTGGATATGGGCCCCAATGGGCACTCACTTCTGTGGAAGGGGATGACCCAAGCTAAAGACCACACACGTACGGGCCGCCTGACCGTCCTGGAGCGAGCTGGGCTGGGCTGAGTTGAGTTGGGTTAAACCTGATCTGACTCGTGATGGGCTTGGGATTGGGCCTCACAGTCTAAACTTATTGTTTTGCTTCAGGCCTTATTTCCAACAGTTTTTGAAGGATATTTTTGTGTATTCAAACGAACCAGTGCAATGGTTCTGGGTGAATGGGTCATCTGAACAGTCATTTATCTTCTTCAAACATTCACCATAGCATCTATAAATAGTCTTCCAGTATCTGCATTTCATTCATTCAATTTGCATCAAGTATTAGTGTGTGTCGAAGTTCTGAAAGAGATAAAACTCTGCATAATTTACTTCGTTGCTCCCTGTAATTTTAAAGCGCTGCAATTACAAGAAGGTAAGATCATTGAAGTCCTACCATTCAGCATCAGTGTAGGACTCTAATTGTCTTAAGGACATAGATTATATCTAACCTCGATCTATTATGTCTAGCCTCCATCTAAAATTGTTTACACTTTATTTTACTTCTCTTCATCTACCTTCCCTTATTTATTTTTGTTAGAACTGTGTGAAACAATTGAATAGCTACATCTGTAATAGTTTCGTACTGCGCTATATTGCCATTACAGTATAACGAACATCAAGAACAACTTTCGTATTGATGTTCTAGCCTCTGTTTCAAGATGGATTATTTTCAGTCCAACAACCTCCTGCAAACGCAAACTCATAGATGCCACATTCATGACTTCAGTTATTTGAACATCAAATATGCATGGAGACAAGAAACTTATTGCACTATAAAATCTTTCTCAAAGATTAGGTTAAACTTCATGTAATCTAGGTTTTGCAATTGCATATAGTTGTTAAGTTACTCAACAATCACAAATGCCTATTATGACAATTTTTGCATCTTGTATGTACCACATACTTCTACTTGTATAGAGAAAACAGATAAGAGCCATGTTTATAAAAGTGCAGTCTGCACTCAACATGTATAAATTTAGCAAAAAAATGGATCAAGTAGTACCCATGTTTATAAGACAATCAATCAACTTAGTACTCAGCTTAGTTTAACTTGACATAATGAATCTGATTATTAATTTTGATGGCATTGGAACCAAAAAAAAAAAAAGCGCAGCACGCGATGATAGGCTAACCAGCTTTCTTTACTATATGCCCTCTGTACTAACAGACTTATAACAGACCTAAATCTCAACCATTTCTTTTCTTGCTCTATTATTTTTTCACCTTACTGTTCTATGAATAAAGTTTAGGTCATTCATTAACAGAATCAATCAATAATACATCCAAATACTCTATTTTTCATTTCTGTATTGTCTCTGAAAACACTCAATGGGCTTCAACATTGACCCACATGTGCCAGTTTCAAAAATTGATATGTGAGGAACGTGCAGTCCCTACAGACTAATGCAAGATATTGATCGAATTTTTGATCAGTGAAAGACGAATTGATTTACATAGAAGGGAAGAATCTAGCCCAAAACATACAAAGAAATAACAACAAAGAGACCCAGCCAAGTGAAAGACTGATAATGAGTGAAGACACAAAGAAACATTAACACAGAAGAACCCATGATAAAGAAAATGAATTTGGTGCAACCCACTTGTCTTGAATCTCTTGATGAGGCAAAATTTAGAGGTCATAGCAACTGTTTACTCTGAAAAAATAGTGACCCTATCAAATGTTAACCTGAAATCAACTGTCAAATAGGCTGCACAGAATGGTTTAACCTTCAACCCAATGTTAATAGTACTACAGGTTTCAAAAGTGTCTGAATTTTTTAGTGTCAATTAATTTTATGAATCCAACTTAGGATGCAGACTTGAATTTATTTCATAGTCTAAACTTATAAGTTTCTTTACTAATGAATAAAAGGGACGATGGGTTCCTCGCGATTATTTCGTAGATCAGTCCTCTGCTAATACATACTCACTCTATCCAAATACCCAAAATGTTTCAGATTCCAAAAATTCTACATAAATTCAAATGGATAGAAGTATAATACAAGCTATTCTTCCATCAAAGGAACAAAGTTGCTCACCTCCCTTTCCACCAGAAACCCTATAAGTTTAGCTTATCACTTTTCAACCTGCACAATGGTTATGCAAAAGTTATTCTAACTACATAAATCAATGTTCAATCTAGATTCATTTATACAACTAGATGAAAAAAAGTTTAGCAATTCAAGTTAATATTATTGGAAGCCCCAAAACAAAATCAGCTCCTAATCTTGTTTTAATGATCAGGGATTTGGAATCCATGGATGATATATAAGCAAGGAGAAGATTATCCACAACTACAACTTCTCCATAAAGTTTATCAAAAAACCCTAACTTAATTATTTTCCTTCTTAAGAACATAACAACCAAAACCCCCAAACCAACTCGATTTGGGGGTTTTGTAAGCAATAAACATTCTGTTGCTTGTTTGGAAATGAACTTATTTTCGCGGAACACATTTCATTGCTTTCAAACAAAGCTTAAAAGAGAGCACAGAGAATTAAGTAGTGTATGACCCTTCGAGAGAGAGAGAGAGAGAGAGAGAGAGAGAGAGAGAGAGAGAGAGTGACAAAAAATCTTCTAAAAACTGCCCCAAGGAAAATACTATAATTGATATTAACCACAGTGATAAAAAAACTAGTAACGGTTATTAAAACCGTGGTATATAAAACCACAGTCCAAAAGCACCGTGATAGCGTCGTTTTTAGTCAGAAATTCACGGTCGCCATACTCACGGTTTCAAGTTAAACCGTGACCGAAACCCTTTGCTTTGGTCATTGACATTTTTAACCACGGTTTTATTGTCACTCTGATCCTGTGACACCCACCGTAAAACAGTTTTGTAGTAACAGATAACACGTCAGCATGTCCTCTTAGCTTAGTCCCACAGCATTACTCTTTTTAATTGTGCTTGGACAATACGTGTATGTTTTAGTCATTATAAATGCACCTTTGCAAAATGTATGTATGCCCACGTCATTATTTTTAGGGTTAAATTTAAAAAAAATTGGTTGCTTGGGGGTGGAAGTGAAAATACAATACGTATTGGATTATTTTTATTTCTCATAACCTTATTGCACACTCCCTTTCTCACTCTTTCAGTGACTACTTTGTATATGAACCCTACATAGAGATGATCAAATGGTTGATTTTTTGTAAAAATGTGCTTTACATCATAGAGATCGTCCTCACAAAAAATCATATCATTCTAAAAACTGTAATCCCATCATCTATATGATAAAATTTTGAGACATTAAACTTTTCACCATGTAGACGAGGGGATTACATACTTTAAAATAATATTATTTTTGGTAAAGATGATCTCAATGATGAAAAGACCATCATCACAAAAAAAAAATCAACTATGAAATTATTTTTATATAGAAAATGCTAAACTTACTGCATTTTTTACTGCAAACCTTACTGCCTAGTCATCCCACTGTTCTCAAATAATCGTGTACCCCTTATGATTTGCGTCATTTCTAAATTGACGCATTTACCCTCCTAAATAGCCTTTGCAGTACACTTTGCAGTAAGTGTAGCATCACTATTTTTATATGGAGCCCACATATTGAGGGAGTCAGAAAAGTATAATGCTATACTTACAGCAGAATTCTACTGAAAAACCTACAGAATTGAAATCTGACGATAGTGTGTATTAACACACTCTCGTGATTTGCGTCACATACCCTTGTGATTTACGTCAAAATTAAAATTTTCTTTTCTGTAAATTTTGCATTAGATTTTTGGGTGATCCTATCACTACTGGTCGAAAAAGAGTCTGCATAGCATTACTCTAAATAGAAACAGATTAGATGGTTAGACCACATGGAACTCGAGCTAGATCTTGCAGGTCCAGCCAATTTAACAAAATTTTAGCTTAGATCCGTAACGAAGGATTTGATTGATCAATGAGTAATGCTATATATTCCAAAAAATGCAGTTTTCAATATCTGTCCAAAATTTCAAATCCACATAAATTCGTGAAGGGCCCTAGTAACACACAAATTCAAAGTGGGATCATCAATTGTGGCCCAATAGGGTGGTGTACGTATGGTACAACTGCGTTTTGGGACCATTCGTACTGTGCTCTGTAATAAAAGTGTTTGGGACCATTCGTACTCTGAAACGTTCTTATTAGGGCTTGCAGAGTAGGGCCAGAACTAGCAGTAGGAGGCACAGTCGCTAGCATTCCCCTGAAGTTGGAAAACCCATGTAAATTTTACACGTAAAACTGAGTCAGATTCTTCGTTTTTATATGAGCAGGACTTTATAACGTGCCAACTACCAACATTAAACCGTGCTCTTGGGATACCTCTCATGTAGGGTCCACTTGAAAACCATCTAAAGATTTTTTTTTAATGAGAAATTTTTTTTTTGAAGGGGACTAGTGCTCAGGTTATATTATGGCATTGATACACGCAATGAGCATGTAAGAAGCGCGGAGAAACTACCAAGAATATCGTCACCAATGAACGCATGAAATGCACATATCAACGAGCACAGAGAAACCGCCAATAACAGCGTACCTATATTTATTATCAGATTACATGGGACAAACTTAACGGCAATACCACGATCGAATAGTTTTGATCCTAAGACCTTCCACTACCAAACATTTATGAGAAGGATGCACAACTATTGAGTTAAAAGCCCATGTACTTTTATAAGAATTTTCTCTCCACCATTTAGATCACCACATTCTAAGGTTTCTAATCACCAAGACTTCCGATCAACTTTTTATATAAGGTTAAAAGTTTTAGAATTTGGGTGATTTTTTTTTTTGTGAGGATGATCTACATGTTGAAGAAAATATTCTCATAAAAAATCAACCCTTAAATTGTATTCAAATAGATCGCACGTGCAAACTATGGCCCTCGCATATGCAGTTATTCTCGGTCAAATTAATAAATCAATTGCTTGGTATGGTATTCCTCTGCTAGTTAGGATACATATGGCCCTGTTTGTCCATGCAAACTACCATGCCTCTGCTAGTTGGTGTGGTAATTTGCATTCTGCAAATTTTTCCTGCATACCAAACGGGCCTAAGTGTCGGCGGACCTAGGAGAGTGCTCCCTTGGCAATAGCCAGGTTAAAAATTTTTTAAAAATCTTTTTTGGCAGATATAGGTTTTTTTCAGTCAAATATATTTTCAGCTAAAAATCTAGAATTTGAACTTCCCGGTTCCACCCCTCCTCCTCTTAAGAGTTAAGAGGTGTCCCAATCAATTGTCCTTCTTTCTATATTTTTCTAGGTCTCCCCATGAAACCTATTAAAATACCCCCTCTTCATTAACATTTTCAGCTAACACATTCAGCAGTTTCAGCTTTTAGGGTTCTTTTGCTTTTACAAGTATAGAGGTTTTTTTTACAAACATGGCTATACTCATTGGGCAGCCTCAGCTTGGTAATACACTAATACCTAATATATATATCTCTTAATTTGAAGTAGAATTTTGATAAAATTTTTGTTTCTATATTTTGTACTTGACAATAGATTGAATTAATTCTTTGATTTTTGTATTTAATTATCGCAGTATTCGAGAGATCATCTGTACGCGGTTTCGAGATACACATTGATGATAGATGCAGGCGCATTCCTAAGATTCATGCCTATGCAAGATTACAGATGATCAACCAGATCTACTTCCCATCTACATGGTTTGCTCCTCGAAATCCTTACGCATTTCAAAGTAATCAAAACCCAAAGATTCAAATCAAATCTAGGGTAAGCGGATCCTCGAGATCCATATCTTTCAAAAAAAAAAAAACTCGAAGTTTTTTTTTAAAATTTTTTTATGAATTATAACTCTGACTAACTTGATCGGTGGAGTATTTATGTAGGTATCATCACCTCCATCCTCATACTACAGCGTTGGAGTGAGGAGACTGCATAGTTGTGCTTATTCCACAATTGAAGTTGATGAAAAGAAGATCTCTAACTCTAATGATACCAATACGTTGGTGTTGGATGGTGGATTTTTTGTGCCTAAAACCAATTCATTCGGCCAAAATTTTAGGTGTAGTTATGAAGTTTATGTTATCATAGTTTTAAATATCCCATATATCCCGATACGATACAGGATACGTATCGTATCGTCAAAAAAAGATACGATACTCAATGATATCTGTCATTTCAAAATATCGTGAGATTTTGCGATACGTGTCGCGATATCTCAAAATCTTGCGATATATTGAGCATATCGTATCGCGATATTTTTGCTTAACTAAAAAAATACACCCTCCTTTGTTTTAAAAAATTAAGAAACTCCCTCTAAACACCTGTGTCTATAAAAAATCACATTAGCGTTATAAAAAGGAAACATCATAATTGCACCCAACTTACTCACACCTCATATCTAATTTTGCACCTTATATGTGTATCTTACGATACACGATATTCGATACGATATGCGTATCTTAAATTTGAAGTTTCGATACGCGATACAATATGCGATTTTAAAACTATGTATGTTATATGATATATTTTTTTGAGATGGTTAGAATTTTTTGCATTGATGGGGTGGGTTAGTTACTTAAGTAATTTTACATGACCACCAAGATTAAGTGTGGGTTTTGTTCACCTATATGAAATGTGGGTTTTGTTCACCCATATGAAATGTGGGTGAACAAAAATGCACTCTTTTACTGAGATGTATTAGGTAATTAAATTTTACATTTAAAAATTTTAAGTGACTCTAATTCAATGTTTTAATTGTAAATAAATTAACCTTATTTTTTTTTGGAATTGTTCGATAGAGATTACGATGTTGAAACTGACGGAAATAAGAGAGTCGAAGAATTCTATCGGATGAATCGCAGTAATCAATCCTACGATTTTGTAAGCAAGTGTTTGAATTTTATTATTTTGTTCTTTATATTTAGAAATCATCGTTGTATTTAGAATGATGAATATGTAAAAATAGTGTTTATGATGAATAAAATCAAGATTTTCTTTTGCATTTAGTTAAATTTGGGATTTTAATATCAATGTGGAGGGGTGAGTATATGTAAAATGTAAACAAAACCCATCTGTGACTAGAGAAAACTTTTCGTATAATGGGTGAGCAAAACCCAAATCCCTCCACACAGTAATTGGTATCGTCTACAAATTGACCGCACGATTTCAATCCCAAACCCTAAACTACCTTAAACTCTAAATCCTAAATAAATCTAATTAAAACATGCTTATGATGATTTTTATGTGTATTGGGTCACCAGGTGAAAACAATGAGAGAGAAGTATGGAAAATTAGACAAAATAGAGATGAGTATTTGGGAATGCTGTGAACTTCTTAACGAATTCGTGGACGAAAGCGATCCGGATTTGGATGAACCTCAGATTGAGCACTTGTTACAGACAGCCGAAGCTATCAGAAAAGACTATCCTGATCAAGATTGGTTGCACTTGACTGGCCTTATCCATGGTACGTAATCCCATCCCGGGTTAATTCATTTAAGCACCAGGACAATTTTAACCTCGCAACCAAACACCCACTAAATATCGATCGCGTATTAAGTTCTTATTCTTGTTTGGATTAATCTCAGATTTAGGTAAGGTTCTTCTTCATCCCAGTTTTGGTGGGCTTCCTCAATGGGCTGTTGTTGGTGATACATTCCCTGTTGGTTGCGCTTTCGACGAATCAAACATTCATTTCAAGGTTTTTTTTTTTTTTTTTTTTTTCATTACTAAAATTGAACTTTAAAAATCTGTCTAAATGTTAAATTAGGAGATAGATTGATCAACTTAAATTTTATGACAGTATTTCAAGGATAATCCAGATTACAACAACCCTGATTATAACACTAAAAATGGTATTTACGACGATGGGTGCGGTCTCAACAATGTAATGATGTCATGGGGACATGATGACTATATGTACCTGGTAATTTTTGTACCTACTTATCGCGTTTATCTGTTAACAAATCTCAAGATTTTAAATTAATCTCAATTAGTAATAATAATCAACCACCAGGGTTTGGTTCAGTGGTCGGCCCATTGGTTTTCCACGTAGGGTGTCCGAGTTCGATCCTCCTGAGCTCTCTCTTGGTGGCTACCCAGATAGATTTGAAATTGGATCATCTCCAAGGATTAGTTAGGTACCCAATGTGGTGGCCCGGATACCTTGGTAATCAAAAATAAAAAATAAAAAAAAATAAAAATTAGTAATAATAATCCAAGTTTTTATCTCTATGTTTGTAGGTAGCTAAGGAGAATGAGACTACTCTACCGTCAGCCGGGTTATTTATTATTCGATACCATTCGTTTTATCGTAAGAGTTTCTTTTTTTTTTTTTTTTTGGAATTTGTAAAAGAATTTAAGTAGTATCCTACTATATGATTAATTACTAATTATATGTACTTACTTAATATCTTTTAATTATCAGAATTATAAGACTTAATATCGAGATCGTCATTTTTGTTGTTTTTCGATAATGTTATATCACAGCTTTACACAAATGTGGAGCATATAAACACTTGATGAACGAGGAGGACGTCGAGAATTTGAAATGGCTTCAAATATTCAAGTATATTAATTTTCACTAGTTTGTTTTTCTTATATTAAAGAGTTAATTAAGATATATAAATTCATATATATTGCATAATTTATACTGATATTAATCCAAAACTCGTGCTAATTCTGCTCTTCTGATAATATATGCAGCAAGTATGACCTTTACAGCAAGAGCAAAGTTCGAATCGACGTCAAAAATGTTAAGGCGTACTATATATCTCTCATCGAAAAAGTGAAGATCGATCGATCACTTGGGATTTTATGTGTTTGATTTGCTTATAAAACTGTTATTTTTCTTGTTTGATGTTCTTGTTGTTGCTGCAGTATTTCCCTGCAAAGCTGAGATGGTGAAGCTTGTACCATGGAGGTATGGAACACATGAATTGGTTGAAGAAGTTCAAAAAGAATTGCCCTAATTGAGCATGTTGATTGTAGAGTGTGGATTGTTTATAAAATTTTACAGATGCATTTGTTATTAAGAGCTAAGAGATACTGTATGTAAGAAAGATGTAAGGAAAAGTTATAAGGGTAAATTTGGATAAGAAAATTATTAAATTTCTCATAAAAAAACAATTATGTTTCAGCCTGAATGCATGATCTCACGACCTCTGTAAATCTATAGGTCACATTGTGAATTGTTATTGAGCCCTATAAATGGACAATTGTTGTGGATCCTGTATTCTCTCTCAGTCAGAATTCGCATAACACTTCTCTTTGGATAATATCAGGGTTTATAAATGCCATTTACCTCATTCTTTTAATTATTTTTACATCTTATGTACACTTGCCTATGGGTTCACATGAATATGACCTAAATATTAAATTTTAGTAGGGATGATCTACTTCCCTAAAAATTATTTTTTTGTTGATTCAATTGAAATTCCCTCCCAATTCAATGTTTTAAGTCAGCCTTTTATAACGGCATAAAGGCCTAGGGAAAAATAGAAAAAATAGCAAAATAGAAGGAAAAAAAAAAAAAGAAGAAAAATAGGTTTAACATAAAATGGTAACGTTTGATATATATAAGTTATACCACCCATGTTTGCAAAATAACTGAATATAACAACTGTTGAATCAAAAGATTGTGTTAAGCCAACAACCAGTTTTCCAGTTGGTTGGCATTTTTTATTTTATATATTTTTTTTACTTTAAGGAGATTTTGGATTCAATACTCTTCATCTATAATATTGACGTTAAGTGTGACATGCGTAATATATATATGTATGTGCATGTAGGCACGTTGTTTCTCTTCCTAGTAGTGAAGATCTTCTCTTCGTTAATAATGACTATTTCTCTTCGTTCATAGGGGCGACTTGCGTATATTTTGTGGCGATTTTTACGTTCATTCCTCATCCATACGGTCATACCAATGGGTATGCCATTTAATTGTACTCTGGGCAATAATCTAAATTAAAAAAGCAAAATCAAAAGTTTGAAAAAAAAAATAGACCGTTACTATATAAAACAATATTTTTATTTTTTACCGTTTTATAACAGTCGCTGTTAACTCTATACTGTTTTATCGAAAAAATGACTGTTATGCTTTAAGCGGATCAAGTTGGGAAATCTAGCCAAAAACTCCTACTTGAAACGTATTTTAGGATTTAGTCCAACAAACGTTTTTTTTTAAGTCTAAGCCCGGATATAGTTTCAGTGTGTTACCCCCAATGGCCTTAGACTAAAAGAAAACGTTTGGTGGGCTAAATCTTAAAATACATTTCAAGTAGGTTTTTGGCCAAAATCCCCGAATCAAGCCTTGAACTTTTTTTTTTTTGCTCATTAAGAGCCTCTATAATACAAGTGTCTAATGTATCTTTAAAACCATTCTAATGCAAATGTACTTAGTTAATGTGAAGATGTTGTGGGATGTGGATGTGAAGACATCCTCTTGCTCTAGAGGTTCACCAAGAGGATGTCTTCTCATCCTAGTCAGAAAATTAAAGATATTATTCTCTTCTCTTTTTGAGCAAATTTCATTAAAATTTTATTTTCTTATTTTTTTAAAAAAATTAAAAAATAATACATTTAATTAATTAAGTGACATATAGACAAAACAAACAAGACCACATTTGCATTGAAAATGTCTTTTTCTTTTTAACATAAATTGTTGAGATTTTTTCGCCGGAAACAAGTCTCTAGAGAATGTCTCGAGAGCTATGCCACGAGGAGCACAACACATATGCATGGGAGATGCTCTAATACCAGTTGTTCTTCCCATTCCACAACTCAACCATAACCTAACTAATAAAAAAGGGCTTCTGGTTTCCACCATCTTCCTTCTCACCTTTCTCTTACTTTTTGTAATAAAAGAAGAAAGAATCTCAGAACTCAGAAAAAGCATCAAAATTTCAGATTTCTGCTGTACTTTTGGGTTCGGATTCATAACATTTTGGGGATTAGGGTTTTGTTTTCGTTATTGGAAATAACCGATTTAGGCAGACAGATTTTATAATCATCAAATTGGAAGATTGAATTTCACAGAGGTATTTTCATGGGTTTTGAAGGATTTCTCTTTTAGGGTTAGGGTTCATATGGAAATCTATTGACATTAAAGGGGTTTCCGGTGTGATGAATTTCTGTATCTGTGAATGGCAAGGGACTCTCTCCAGGTTGTTGTTTCTCTCTCTATGTTTCACAAATTCATCCTTCTCATCAACCTTATATTTTATTCCCAAATTGGTTTCATTTATGGTTCAAAAGAGGATTTCTCGATTTTGAATTTCAATTTATTTGGTCAAGATTATACACCTCCAACCCCTCCTCTTCCTCCTCCATCTCCACATCCACCATCACTCTCATGCGAGGAGGATCTCAAGGGGATTGGATCTTTGAACACTACATGTCAACTCAATACAAATTTACAGTTCGAAAATGATGTATATATAGGAGGGAAAGGTAATTTGGATATCCTTCCCTGTGTCTCTATTAGTTGTTTGGTTCCTGGATGCAGAATTTCAATCAACATTTCTAGGGATTTTAGTTTAGGTCAAAATTCTTCGATTTTGGCGGGAACATTTATACTGAGAGCGTTTAATGCAAGTTTGGTTGATGGGTCTTCGATAAACACGACGGTTTTAGCTGGTAATCCACCCGCACAAACTAGTGGCACTCCACAGGGAATTGATGGGGCAGGTGGTGGTCATGGTGGAAGAGGTGCTTGTTGTTTAACTGATAACCAAAAACATCAAGAGGATGTGTGGGGAGGTGATACTTATGGTTGGTCTATGCTAGATAAACCATGGAGTTATGGTAGTAAAGGTGGAACGACTAGTAGAGAGACGGATTATGGTGGTGGAGGCGGTGGACGGATTAAAATGGTGATAAAAGGGTTTCTTGATGTTAATGGGACTGTTTTAGCTGAAGGAGGTGATGGTGGTTTTGAGGGTGGAGGAGGATCAGGAGGCAGCATTAAGATTGCGGCGCATAAGATGTAATATCTTCTTTCTTGTCGCATTATAGCTCCAAGTAACAATTCATATATTTATACACACATCTCCTCATTGCCAATTGCTTTCTACTCTGTCATCGTTGTCATTTCTCTGATGAAGTTTCCTCTTGTTATTTTTCTAGAACCTAATGAAATACTTGTCTTTATGTACTTCAATAGTTAAATTATGATGTACTTCAATAGTTAAATTTTTTATTGGCCCTATTTTTTGAAGTTGGCACGTTTTCGCTATATTAGATCATTAAGAACCAATGATGAAGATGTAACATTGATATGCTTTGTAAGATTAGTTAAACCACTTCTTTCACAAGTTTCATGTCTAAATAAAAGTTCTCAAGTTGTTGTTTTTTTCTTGGTTAAACGGCTTCAAAAGAGGGTAGTAATAGAAGTTAAAGTTCAGGCAAGTTCACTTCCATGTTGTATGAATTGTTTCTAAGCCTTGCTAGTCCTCCATCTCAACATCATCATCTTGGTGGAGGGTACTAATGAGGTTGGAAGACCTGTTTGGGGAAACATCCTTCTTTCCCCATTAATATATTCAATACCTTCCTCGCAAAAGAAAAAAAAATGATGCTCGCAGACATCAGTCACTTATTGGAGTAAAAGGTCCTTTTGCAATTCAAAAGTGGTGAAAATCCAATTTTCAGGTTTTATTGAATCTGAAACTCTGTGCCCGTGTTACACTCTTAAGTACTGAATCTGTTTCATGCAAAACAGCAATGAAGAGGTCACCGATTACACAACTTGAAACTGTCTGCTTTCTGAGTGAACCTTTTTCCATCAAGTAACTCTAATGTATTGTACGAATAATGGAAGAAATTAACGGAATTAGGGAAGAGAGCTCCCAATGAACAGGGTATCCACATTAAAACACAGTTTTTGCAAGAACGTAAAATGACATGCACTTTCCTTGGAGTGTGGGATATGTTACTTGGACACTTCAAGTTGAATGTTGTACTTGCATCAGAGACTTGCTTTGATGTATCCTGTCCTTATGTTTGCTGTTGCAAGTAAAGAATATATGGAGAAGCATTAGTTGAACTGATGGTTAACAGTCCTTCTGAGTTATCATAGCCATACAGACATTTAAATATGGACATGGATATGGGAAACACAGATATCATTTGAGATTTCTTCAAATCCAGGACATGGATTAGGGAATAGATATCATACCCATTATCAAGGAGTACAACTACATACACAACATGCATAAACATAAAATGGAAAAATAATATAAAGAAGTCCTCTGAAGCATTTTTATTTGTATTACTTATAAGATTAATTGTGTTGGAATGTTGATTTAAATTAACACTAATATTAATGGTTCCGTTCTTACTCATTTCTGCATTCCCATCCATGTTTTATCCTACCTACTCTGGTACGCCGATCATATACAGGTATACAACTATCTGTGCGTTTCAAGGTGTCTTGCACTCTCTTCCATCCACTGACTCCATATTTACTATGGTTATAAGCTGTTATTGTTCTGAATAACTGCTATTCAGTTTCCATTTTTGAGTGAGAATACTTTTGTACGTAAGATTAAAATATAGGAGGCAACACAATATCTTACTCATCATAGCATATCTTCTTGATGATTATTGAAGACATGCTGCACAATTTTATGGTTTAAAGTCCTGGTCTCAAGTTACATCTCAAAATGAGACAAACCCACTAATGTCTTGTTTCAGTCATTTCCAAGAATGAGATGTTCATTCCAGTACAAAATGTTTGAGTGGTGCAAGTCTTTTCCATGTTGAGTTTTTACTCTATAATACTGCTGATGGTGGCTGTGAAATGCCAAGAGGTCCACATTTAATTTATTATTTTTTGACCAAATCTCTGCTTACTTTCTTTTATTTTCTTCTTTTTCTGTTCTCTTACTTTATTTTTTGATCAGTATCTCAGCTTACTTTCTTATCTTCTTTATATTTTATTTTATTTTACTTTTTCACTTTTTTGTTGTTCAAAGTTCAAACAACTCAAGAGTTAAGAGTTTACAGTCTTAA
This sequence comes from Macleaya cordata, assembly GCA_002174775.1. Taxonomy (NCBI): domain Eukaryota; kingdom Viridiplantae; phylum Streptophyta; class Magnoliopsida; order Ranunculales; family Papaveraceae; genus Macleaya; species Macleaya cordata. The sequence continues at coordinate 149,956 of MVGT01001041.1, read as the reverse complement.
GAGGTGAATTTGAGTTTGGTGACTATTGATAATGGCAAATTAGGCAATGAAGCTGCTGTGAGTGAGCGATTTTCCATAAACAACATGAATTTGTTTCTAGATAGTTTCTGATTTTTCCAACTGGTAAACTTTCAAGATGAGCTAGAGGAATAATGTCAATTAAAAGTAGAACCGTAAATAAGAGAGAAGAAGAAGACACAGGGGGGGTTTGAGAGAGAGAATAAGTTTAAGCGAATTATGTAGCTTCTTTCCCACTTATATTTATTATTAAAGAGAATCTATTACAAGAGAAACTAAAATTAGATAGTATTTTAGAAAAACTAAACCACTGTTCCCATTTACTGTTTACGTGAACAGTTATCTTGAAATAGAAATGACTAAACTCTAGAAATAGAAACTGCTAAACTTAAACAATTACCAAACTCTAACTACTAACTCTTAACACTCCCCTCAAGTTGGAGCATAGAGATCAAATATGCCCAGCTTGTCTCAAAATTGATGAAATAGTGAAGGTGCAAGAGGTTTGGTAAGTATATCCACCAACTGCTCTTCAGATTTCACATAGGGGCATGTAATCTATTTCCTTATCATCTTCTCACGAATAAAATGGAAATCAACTTCAATATGTTTGGTACACTCATGGAACACAAGATTACTCATAATGTACGTGGCTGCGTGAATATCACAAAACATATGCAGGATTTAGCCACTACTTGGAATCCCTCGGAGAAAACATCTGCTTATGGGTCTGCCATCTCACCCATGGAATCCCTCGGAAAACTGAATTCACCAAATTGAGGTGGATTCCATATATTCTTCGCATATCTAATGACAAAAATATAATGCTATGCTCGCATTTGTATGTATTGGCACTTCATCACAAAGTTCCTTTAGTGGTTTATTTAGACATGCATACACTTAATATGCATTATTTCTTTACTAAATCATCCTATTTTATCAAAATCAGGAAGGGAAATGGCAAGATAAGTGCCTCTGGGGGCAATGGTTTTGCTGGAGGTGGTGGTGGTAGAGTTTCTGTTAATGTTTTCAGCAGGCATGATGATGACCCCGAAATCTTGGTCCACGGTGAGATTGGTTTTTTTCTCACTGACAGATACTTTATTGATACACTTTCTTTAATGTAACTCATTGAATGAGCTCATAAATTTTTGTTTTACTTTTATTACTGGTTGGTCATCTATATAAAAAATAAAGCGTTATGGTCACCTGTTTTTGTATCTTTTATTCATTTGGGACTCATTAAAAATTCAATTCTATACCTTGAGCTTCTTGCATGACTGCAATTTTCTGAATCTGTTGATTATGCCATCCAATAGCTTTGAAGCTCTCTCTCTCTCTCTCTCTCTCTCTCTCTCTCTCTCTTTTTCCGGCTACTTTTGAGGTGTGAAGCAATGTATCATAAGCATTATCTGGTCCATTCTTTCTTTGATGGTGTAGATACTTTTCCTACTGCTGTAAAGATGGTCATTCAGTAAAAGCGCAATAGAACCCAATAGCTAAGGGCTTGAACTCTGTGGGGATACATGTGCTTTCTATAGCTGCAAACTCGTGTTCTATAATCATTTTGCTTGTCTTCTGGTAGCCTATTTAAGTTGGAAGTACACATGTTGCCCCAGATGCAATATGTGTTCACATACATGTTATGTGTATAGGTTCCTGTCAGGTTGTTTTCGATTTTTTGTCATGGTTCTTTATAAATAAAATAGTTCAACTTTCAAAGGAAATATAAGCTTGTCCATATAAGTTTTACTGGTTTGGATTTCTATGCAAAAAGAAAAATTCATTCGTCGGACATTAATTTACTTTTTGAAACTCTAACGATTAAGATATGCTGGTTGTTAGCTTCACAATTTCCTAGTTATTATACCTGGGCTGGGCATCTTCATGAATAGTACTTACAGAGTTACATGCCCAAAGAATCCTACTTCCTTTTAAAAATTGATGTAGGACAAAACAATAAATATTGTCAACACAACATACTAAAACCTTCATACATTGAATTTTCAACAGATTGACTAAAAACTTTAAATTTTTATTTGCAGGAGGAAGAAGCTACGGATGCCCAGAAAATTCTGGTGCTGCTGGTACTCTTTATGATTCTGTTCTCCAAAGCCTGATTATTAGCAATCACAACATGTCAACACAGACAGATACACTTCTTCTAGAGTTTCCTAATCAGCCACGTTGGAGAAATGTTTATGTTCATGATCATGCTAAAGCTGCTGTCCCTTTGCTATGGAGTCGTGTGCAGGTTTGTCAAGGGATAAACTTTGTATGTGTTAGCACTTAAGGTTCATATTTGTTTTTGTTGTCACTTTAGGCAACTAAGGAACTATTATGTTGGGACGCAACTGCAATTGCGAATTGATTTGTGTACGTACCAGCTCTTATCCTTTTTGTGATCATAATCAGAGTAGGTCTTCCCTTGGCCTATCTATTTACTTGTCAGAACTAGAGAGGACCCACATCAAGACTTCGTTTCTGAAAAAAAAATTTGAACAAGAAAGAAATCTGGTTGGGTCCTATTGTTTAAGCATATGCCTAATGCTCTGGTTTTTCCCACTAGTCGAGCAGGGATGGAGGAAGCTGATTCTAGCTTTCTGCCTTGAACAACCATGTCGATCCATTCTTAAACGTTTTTCGGGTCTGGAATCACATTCTATATCAGTTTAGTGAAGGTTTTAGCATCTACTTTTTTCCTTCATCTGGTAATGCATGATGTAGGTCCGTGGACAGCTTAGTCTATTGCGTGGTGGAGTTTTGATCTTTGGATTATCACATTATTCTTTATCGGAATTTGAGCTTATGGCAGATGAGCTTCTAATGAGCGACTCCAAGATCGAGGTTAGTTGTGGCATTTGCATTTGATACTTCAAACCATCTTGGTGATACGATTTGCTACCTTCTGCCACATCACTGTACTTTCTTCATCTAACTTCCAGCACCTTGTTCTTCCATACTTTTTAATTTTTCTTTTTTCTTGATATACTGATATAGTAATGATTATTTATTAAAAAGAAAAAAATAATAGGGAAGGGACCAACTCTCAGTAAAAAATTCCCAGCCGAAAAGATAGAGGGCTGGGAAATTACAAAAATAAACACTTCATTGCAACCATCTATTCTCTCATATCTTAGGATGCTCCTTTGATCAGATCTGGAGGCTATTGAAGCACATTTGGAACATGACATGTGAGAGATTTTAACTTGCTGAGTTTATTAGTTTATTCCATTGTGAGTTTTAAAGCAGAGCTGAGAGTTAACTAAGCCGTGCATCAGATTGCAACATAAGTCAGTGACTGTTGGATATGATCATTTAAAAATACAGATGTGTACTACTAACTATTTCTAAAAGCACAAGAAGTTGTTGCGGAGTTAGCCAAGTAAATAATACTATGAAAGAAGATTAAGATATGGATATATTATGAAGAAAAATATTGATTTATTTAATTTTTGATCGGGTAAAGAATTTTCGTTAAGTGAAAAAATACAAATACAAGAACGAACAGGATATCAAAGGGAGGGGACATATTTGATCTATTTCATATGGGACATTTGCCTTTATAAAACCTAGCAGATTATTATTATTATTATTATTATTATTTTTAGTTAAAGATTACAGAAAGATAAGAAAAGTTGAATCTACTAGAAGTTTTTAAGGTATGGTATCTTAACATGTTGGGGTGCACGGCACACACCATTGAAATGAGGTCTTAAAATGTTCAGGGGCATGATTGCCGACCTTTTTAAAACCTTAATGGATGAGCTGTAGGCCTCACTAGTTAACTTTTTTCTTTAAGCCTCACAAAGCGGTCCTAAAGGTACAAAAATCAAATGTTTATTTTTTTTCTTTTTATTTAATTGTATTTCTCGATAGAAATATTGTCCTTTTTAGTGGTGCTATTTCTTTTGCTCCCCCTGAATGCCAATATCATCTCAATACTTTCACATCTCCTTTTTATTTTAATTTAATTGCCTCTTGTCGTTGTCACTGATTGCTGTATTTTGTTACATTTCTTTAAAGAAATCACTGTATAATTATACATCGTCTTATATTTCCAATTGAGTTTCAGGTATATGGTGCTCTGCGCATGTCTGTTAAAGTGTTCTTGATGTGGAATTCGGAAGTGCTCATTAATGGTGGGGGAGATGCAATCGTCGCAACATCTTTGCTCGAGGCTAGCAACTTGCTTGTCCTCAGGGTATTACTTGCACTGCATATTAACCATTTCCTCCTGAACCTTAGCTATTTGTACTTTGTGTTATCGCACTTAACCATATCTTCTACCCAGGAATCCTCTGTGATACACTCCAATGCAAATCTGGGAGTTCATGGACAAGGTTTACTGAATTTATCTGGACCAGGAGATCAGATTGAAGCACAACGTCTGATTGTGTCATTATTTTATAGTATCCATGTAAGATGAAGGTTCTCTTTGTTTATTTATTAGTCATGTTGATTGATTGCTGCTAAGCTTCTGTCTCCTCAAAACATGCAGCTCTTCATATGATTCTCTTCTTATCTAAATTTGAAAACCATGTTGTGGCACATTCTTGTTTCGAGTTCTTTATTTATTTACCTTGGGTTTGAAATTTCGCCTGGGCAATTCTCTTTCCTTACTTAAATTGCAGTAGACTGAATTTATCTGGACCAGGAGATCAGATTGAAGCACAACGTCTGATTGTGTCACTATTTTATAGTATCCATGTAAGATGAAGGCTCTCTTTGTTGATTTATTAGTCATGTTGATTGATTGCTGCTAAGCTTCTGTCTCCTCAAAACATGCAGCTCTTCAGATGATTCTCTTCTTATCTAAATTTGAAAACCATGTTGTGGCATCCTTGTTTCGAGTTCTTTATTTAGGGAGCTAACTTATTACGCCGAGAAAGTTCAACTGCCACTATTCCTTTGCCCTTCCATCCTTACAGAATTCCAGGGATTTCCATTTGAGCATTTTGTATTTTGAAGAACAACTCTCAAAAAAAAAAAAAAAAAAAAAAGAAAAGAAAAGAAAAGAAAAGAAAAATCAGGAATGTATACTTCTAGTATAGCAACACTTCTTGGTTTTCTTGATTGCTTTTGTATGGGCTTTTCATGGCTAACTCCTTGGATATTTAATTTAATGTATGTGTAGAAGCTTTTTGTAATGTGGGTTCTTCATCTTTTTTTTTTTTTTGTTTTTTTGTTTTTTTTTATATGTACAGATTCTATTATCATAAGGTATCATTTAGGTATCTCTGTCAGGATATGCATATATTTTGCAGAAGAATCTGAATCACCATTGATTCGTATTAGTAGTTGAAACTTGTTGGTCCTTTACGATCTGTAAGAGTTTATACCAGACCAGTTTGTCATCTATATATCTTGGATATATACATTTAATGCTTGTCTGCTGACAACATACAATACTTGAGCTGATAAATGTTACTTCTAGGCTACAGAAATTTGCATGCTACAGTTTGACCATACCCTGATAAATGTCTTTATTATTTTTGTTGGATTTCTAGTCTACTCTGTTTCTCAATTTTCTGATTATTTAATGCTATGACTTATGTTTATCATATAAACTTACCTTGTTAAAATCATCTTTATTCTTCTCTGCTTGACATGCAGGTGGGGCCAGGATCTGTTTTACAGGGTCCTTTAGAGAATGCAACTGCTAATGACATGTAAGATTTGTAGTAAGAGATTTTACTTCCTTAGCAAAACGAATGCAATTCTGCCTGTATATGGTTTTAAACCCATTGATCAGATGTTGGTTGTCATATGTTTGCTTAGCTGCACATATCATGTTTGATATACTGTAGGACACCAAGGCTCTACTGTGAACGCCAAGATTGCCCCACAGAATTACTTCATCCGCCCGAGGACTGCAATGTGAACTCTTCACTGTCGTTCACTCTTCAGGTTCTTATTTTGTAGCATTGCACTCTAAGAAAAGTTATAATTTTGGTTTTGCTTCAGTTTTCTTTATTTGGCTGAAAAGATCTGTGATATGCTGCTATTGTTTTCTTTTTCTTCATATGATTGTTTTGCCTTATTTATTTATTTATTTTTGCAGATCTGCCGTGTTGAAGATGTTATTGTCGAAGGCCTCATTAAAGGAAGTGTTGTTCATTTCCACTGGGTGAGAACTGTAGTTGTCCAATCTTCTGGAGCAATAAGTGCATCTGGGATGGGTATGGTTTCTGCCTTCTAGTCCTTTAGGAGTAACCATAGTTTGATGTCTCCATGCATCACATGTTTCTCTTTCCAGCATCCCTTGTGAGGTTCAATTAGGCTATCTTACAATTTTGCAAAAACAAATAGGGAGCATCTGATCTGTATGTGCACGTTGGACACATGATGAGAAATTTGGAGTGAATCTTAATTTATTCAGATAGTTTACTTTCAGGCTGTATACTGAATTTAGTGTATGTCAACTTAACGTATACAGTTTTCTGGATTATATGCTTAAACAAAAATAATTGAAAGGATGTATCTTAAACAATGGAAACTGTACGATTTATGTTGCATTTTGTGTTTATGGGTTTTAGTGCATCTGACAATTTCTGTGTTGGACCAAAACATGTGTCTGTGTCTTTGTTAGATATGGAGTTTTGTTTAACTGTAACGAAATAATAAATTAATTGAATAAATTTTGTTTTGAGTGTTGTACAGGTTGTACTGGTGGTGTGGGTCGAGGAAACGTTTTGAGCAGTGGAATTGGTGGTGGTGGTGGGCATGGTGGTAAAGGCGGGGATGGATATAATAATGGCACTTTTGCCGAGGGCGGTGTTGCATATGGAAATGCTGATTTGCCCTGTGAGCTTGGTAGTGGAAGTGGAAATAATAGCTTAAATGGTTCTACTAGTGGCGGTGGTATCATCGGTAAGCATATGGACGTGGTTACTCAGTGGCTAACTCAAAAGCATGGTTTTCATTTTTAAGTAGTTTACTTTCTATGTTTTAAATGCTTTATGTTCTCTGTCCAAGATTATCACTTCCCGAATGCAATGGCATGAAATGGAATCTTTAATAAGAAGAAGAGAGGAAAAGGAAAGTTCCAGACTTGGAAATTTACCAAAAACTTTGGATAGTTGAGAGATTTTGGGAGAAAACATTTCTTCTTTAAGAATAAACAGGCAGAGGAGTGATTATGAGAATGATATGGAGCGAATTGTGTGTTAGAAAGAAAACATGAAAGTTATCTGGAAGATAGTGAAAGGGCATTTAGGAAAAGTAAGTTATCCATATTTATATACCTGTATATATATAGGTGGAAGTATGTTAAGAAGATGACAAAAGCTAAAGAACCGAGGCCAATTGCTTGAGAAAAGCTCTATAGGATACAGGTCGCATCTCGCCAAACCCATCTTAATACTAATGGAGAGTCTGGAACCAAAAGGGGAAGAATTTTTACTTCCAATAGGAGCATTACTACAAAAGTTAAAAGTTAGTCTGGCAATGCACTTACCTTATAATTTGAAAAGTCAAAGAGTTAGTTTGGAAACATAACACAAAAAGGCATTCCATATAATAGAGGTGGTAGTGCCACTGGGTTGCGCAGATTCTTCCCAACCAGTGCTGTGTCCCGTGGGCCGTGTCCACACGTGTGGAAACAGATTCGGACGCAGATTCTCTTGGACACGCCCAGGAATGGTAAAACAGAAAAAAGAGTGAGAGAGAGTTTTTTTAAAGTCTCTTTTACTTGTATCAAAAGATTCTTCTGTTGAATGATGGTGCATCAAAACTTGATGCAGAACATAGAATGAATTAATGAAAAATGTATTTGGTGTATCCTAAATTATCAAATTCTGATGTAACATGCTATAGACATATCAATTTATTCAAATATCTCCCGTGTTCCCGAATCCAAATTTTTCGGATATGCCGAGTTCGACACTCCGTACCCGTGTCCAAATCGGACGTGTACCCGAATCCGTGCAACCTAGGGTAATAAAATGGTGGTGCTGTGGTGGTCGTGGTGTGGCAATGATGCGATGGTGGTGGTGGTGATAGTAGCATGGTGGTGAGGTGCTGGTGTGACTGTGTAGTGCCAATGTTTGTGGTAGCATGGTGGGGGGTTGTGGACCGATGGTGGTGGTGGTATTTGTTAGGCCGTGATCATGAGATATGTGATTATAATGGTGGTAGCGTGGTGGGAGTTGATGGTACTGGTGGTCCCATCGTTGTGATGTGGCAACATGGTGGTGTGTTATGCCATAGTGGTAGTGGTGGTGATGGCCAGGTGGCATGGTTGTGGTGGTGACGTTACGTATCAAAAAAAGAAAGAAAAAGAAAACTGTTATGGTGGTGACGTTGAAGTGGTTGGGTGGTGATGATGGTAATGGTTGGGGACTTGGGGTGATGTTGGTTGTACTACTAATATTATAGTGGTGAGGTATATGGCTGATAATTGGATCTGGTTAATAATTTACTTTTTTTTTTTCTGAAGTCAAAAGAAAATGAATTTTGCTACAATTTTTAGCAAAAAAGTAACTTTTGGAAAATCATTTTGTATGAGGTTGTGAAACTAACTTTATGATGCAAGTCCAAACGGTGCTTTTGAATGTGTTCCAGAGGTCCTTAAGTACTTGTATAGATAGAATAATAGATATGCTTCCCTTATTCCTTCTTCTTCTTTATGACAATTGTTCTGTGTGGCACTATTTCTTTCTTTATTTATTTTTTGTACTTAAGAAAGTTTCAACCACAAAATGTGAACCACTCTCCCAGCCCCACAAAAGCAAACCTTAATGGTTATCTGTAGGACCCCATGATGGCATCTTGATGATATCAACTTGGTGCTATGGTGATGGTAAATAGTAGCTAATGACATTAAATAAGCGCCATTGATATTTTTAATAAATAACACGATCGAATTGTATTGAATTAACTGTCACACGTTTAAAGCCTAAATGTATGTATGTAGTCTAAGCACATTGGTGAGAAAAGGAATAATCAAACCAATAAATAGATAGATAGAAATGACCAGGATGGATTGATCTACCTGCCCTTTACAGATTTGAGCTCTGGTCCCTTGAGTGAATCCTGTAATAAAAGGATTTGATGGCATTGTTCATTGGCATGATCTTTTTTAGCTTATCACCAAGTTCTAACCCAAGTTAGTCAGATCCACTAGCTTTTGCAAATCACCAAAATTTTGTGATCCTTTGTCTATATTTGTAGTTGACCTTGTTTGATTTCATAGTTTTAAACTAATCTGCAGCATTGGCTTCTCCTGAACAGTTATGGGTTCATTGTGGCATTCATTATCAAGTTTGTCTGTTTATGGTTCTGTCCGAGCGGATGGAGAAAATTTTGGCCAAAATAGCATAAACCAAGATTATGGAATTGTAGATCGTGCATATGGAGGAATTGGGGGTGGTTCTGGTGGAACTATTCTTTTGTTTCTGCATACACTTGCACTCAGTGATGCTGCTGTTCTTTCGAGTGTTGGAGGACACGGCGGTCGCAATGGTGGTGGTGGTGGAGGTGGTGGAAGGATTCACTTTCATTGGTCTGACATTCCCGCTGGAGATGAGTATCAGCCACTAGCAAGTGTCAATGGAAAAATACAAACTAGGTATATACCTACTTGAACATACATCTAGTTCCTCTCTTCTACTTGTATATGTTTCTGTATGTGCTCTTTTTTAGTCTCTCTTGGTTTCATGGTTTTTGTGATTTGTAAGTTGGAAAGAATGTTCTATTAATTTTCAAAAAGAAAAAGCGGTCAAAAACTCCATTTACATGAAAAAAGAGCTCTTCTATATGCAAGAGCTGGAAAGAAGAATGAATGAGCTAAGCTATATGTGGTGAGAAAGATGCAAGCCCACCAATAACGGTGAAACTGAAGTTTCTGTTGAGCAACATCATCCCATCAAAAGAAGTGGTCTATGACCGAAACTCCTTAGAAATGTTTTAGAATAAAACATAGTGCTTTTATATTGTGTATAAATGACTCAATTGACTCAACTTATTCTTAAAGATTTTGTTATTTCTTCATTAAAAACGTTTGCGTTCCTACTGAGCGAAGGGAACATATCTCCAAATTATATGTTCTCATTGCTGAACCTAGTGGGAGACTATCCTAGTCGAAGACTACATTCTTTGGCATCATATGGATAGGATGCATGTCGAAAGCCCGATGATGCTTAGAAAACGATCAATGGACTGCACCATGCAGAGAAAGCCCAAATTAGAAATAAAATGCCTACTTATGAGGTTGTCTGTAGTAAAAGCATTTTCCAGGGATGTCCATAGGAAGAAGCCAGTGTAATATGGCTTTCCATATCAATATCTGTGGGAGAGTAGAAGGGTGTTTTCTGTTTTGTTTTCGGACTGTTAAGCACAGAAATAACAGTTATCTGCTACAGCAATAGGTTTCTAGTTTAGGGCTTTCTACTGTTTAAGCTAATCATCGGGATGTATTCTAGTTTAGGGCTTTCTATTGTGTAATCTAATCATCGGGTTGTATTAGGTTAGGGTGGCTAATAAAGTTTGGAAAATGTATTTTTTCAGGTTCAGATCTGTTGTTTGACTTTTGTAAGTCCTTGTAATAGGAGAAGCCTTATTTAGAAAGTCATTTTACTTTCAAGCTGTCTGGATATGTTATCTCAAAGAATTAGAGTACAAGTAGAGTAGGTTATTTAGTTAGTGTTATTTTTCTAAAGAAAGTAGAAGCCAGAGAAGAAACTGGGGTATACCTTGTTATTGGTTCCTGTGCTGGTTAAGGCACCCCTTGAATAAATTTTACGTAAGCAGCTTGTCACTTGTGTCATTCACTTCGTTGTACAGGTTTAGGAAAGTTTTGTTGCCCTTTGATATGTGGCAATACTTCTTGATCAAGGTTGAGTCAAAGACATCGATATTTAGTTCCGTATGTATCTCTTAGAAACCAGGTGCTAGGTGCAATTCACGGTTTACCTTCAATAATTCTACCATCTGTTCTGTTAAGGCAGATATGGTTCTCCTCAACTTCGACAGGATCCATGGTTCGCAACTCACTACTCCCCACATTGGTCAGGGATCTTCATTTCTGTGAGGGACTATTACACACATCTTCAGTTTGTTGTCCAACTAGAGCCTAGTCCTAGGTAGTACTTGCTGACTATTATACTTTTGCTATTAATACCTTATACTTAACTAAAATTTCATTAGTCTTTTGTGCAAGTCAGAGTCCATTTTGCATTTTCAATGTTACTCTTTTTCACATATTTGTCTATGATGATTCCTCGTGCAATTGTTGGTCTTTTTGCTACAATTTAGAATTTGAGGTATTGGTTTTTGTGACAGGGGAGGATCAGGTAGAGGTAACGGCCTTGATGGGGAAAGTGGAACTATTACTGGAAAAGCTTGCCCGAAAGGGCTCTATGGGACATTTTGTGAGGTTGCTTTGCTCTCATTATGTTACCATACATTATGCACTTTTACTTTAGATCATTTTATTTCTTGTAGATCTTGCATTGAATTGAAAATACTTTCCGTTTTTAGATATCCAAATTGTATTCTAAATTCAAAGTTACTTTCCTAACCCATGGTAGGCTGTATTTCTACCTCTAACCTCATTCAACCCAATTAAGATGCCTCTTTCTCTTTTATGTGACTGACTCCCATTTGACGTGGGATAAAATGTTGAAAGTTATTGCTGGAACTATACATAATTACACAACTTTGTAAAATCTATATTTTCTAATAGGTGGTCACATTACTGCAGGCATGCCCCATTGGCACCTTTAAGAATGTCACTGGATCGGACAGTTCCCTTTGTCAAAAATGCCCACCTTATGAGCTTCCACATCGTGCCATTTACATGACAGTTCGAGGTATGCCCACTTTTTTTTTTTTTTTTTTTTTTTTTTTTTTGTTTGGGTTGATGAAGTTGTTCCTGAACTTCCTGCCACTTCTTTTAACAGGTGGTGTTGATGAAACTCCTTGTCCTTACAAATGCGTTTCTGACAGATATCATTTGCCAAACTGTTATACATCTGTTGAAGAATTGGTACAAACCTTTGGTGGGCCATGGTTATTTGGGCTTCTTCTCTCGGGTCTCCTCATTCTATTAGCTGTAGTTCTTAGTGTTGCACGGTTGAAATTTGTTAGTGCTGATGAATTACCAGGCCCAGTTCCCACACAACATGGCTCTCAAATACATCATTCCTTCCCTTTTCTCGAGTCTCTGAATGAGGTTCTCCAATTGGTTTCCTCACACTATTCAATCCTTTCATTGGCATTTGTCTCTTGTCTTTCTATTTTTATTTTACTTATTTGAAAGATTATTTAAAATTTACAGGTTTTGGAAACAAATAGAGCTGAAGAATCTCAGAGTCATGTGCATAGAATTTACTTTATGGGGCCTAATACTTTCAGTGAACCATGGCATCTCCCTCACTCTCCTCCTGAACAAATAAAAGATATTGTGTAAATGACATATCCTCCATTCTGTTACTGTATTTTAATTTATTTTGATTTGCAAGATTGATATGTTCTGATGGTGATATACATTATTTGCGAACTTGCTGTGGAAGTTTAATAGTCCTGTCCATTTGTGCTTCATTCGCATGACAGATATGAGGATGCGTTCAACAGATTCGTTGATGAGATTAATGCTTTGGCTACTTATCAGTGGTGGGAGGGATCTGTCCATAGTATTCTCTCTATACTTTCATATCCACTGGCATGGTCATGGCAGGAATGGTGCCGTAAAAAGAAATTTCAACAACTGCGTGAATTTGTTCGATCAGAATATGATCATTCCTGCTTGCGCTCTTGCCGCTCACGTGCTCTCTATGAAGGACTTAAGGTTCACTTCTAGTTATATCTCTTAAGAAATGCTGTCTATTATGCATGAAAATTGAGTTGCAAGTTTAGAACTAACACAATATTGGGCTGAAAGCCCTCCTTTTATACCAGTTTCAAGTAGAGGACAAGCAATTTTTGTTTTATAAGTCTAATCCCTACTTTTTAACGTTTTATAAGGAAAGGAGTTAATTCCTTCTTTTATTTTAAAACTCTAAAATTTTGGTACCTAAACTAC